>JAVRBK010000019.1:0-145616 GCA_036250285.1 Pyrocoelia pectoralis | reverse complement strand
ATAATATTCTATAAGAAATGTAGCGAGACTAATAATATTATTATATAAACAAAGACGGTACGCAACAATTAATAAGTGTTATTTAACTTTTACAAAATGTGTGTCAGTACGGTAAACTAATTTTTAAACCCACAAATATTGGGGCCTAAAATAAAATATTAATTCTTACCTTATTAGCAACAGCCATTATTTTCTAATTTGTGTAATAAAAAATATAAATGGTTTTTGAATAAAAACTAAACACACATTTAAAAAATTCACAGACGTTCACAAATTTTCATAATAATTCTTTACATTATAAAAACGGCACGCACGTGTAACACGAAAACCGATCCGTTTCTTCGAATTTCTCGCTTCTTCTGTTGAAAAGCTCAGGGAATCGCGATTTCTGCGAAATAAAAATCTGGAAGGGGTCAGTAATTTTATTGGATCGTACAATTTTCGACGGATAAAAGAGGGCTCGTTTTAACATACATTTGTTAAGAAATAAAAATTTGGCGAGCAGATAAGGGAGGGGAGTTATCACTGCACAGCTTGGATTGAATCTTTTGATTTAACCGACAAACAATTGACATCGCGTTTGTTATCTACTACGACACTCAGACACCTGTGCCTAACACAATACAAGCCCAAACTATTGCTTAAGTAAATATTATAATAATTATCTTGTATCTGCGTGATAAATTTAGGGGACAGTATTAGAATAATTTCAAGGGCGTAATAAGACAAAGACGTAACCAGTAGTCAAAAGAGCTGAGCTTAATATTGAATTGAATTGAAATTGTGGGCCGAAATCCACCCATCTATAGTAGGACCTGGGATTTCTAAAAATTCCTATTCGCATTAACTGCGTACCTACTACTTACATTAGCAGGCACAACTCAAAAATGTTATCTTAACTGGGAAAGTTACACCCCCAGTAAATGGGTACTGAACGCCCAATTGATACGTGACTTAACGGTTTTTCTTGCTTTTCTAGAAGGTTTAGTTATAATTGCCATTACTAACTTTTACATAAACATATCAAAAAGTGAATTGCTTTTGAGACCCTCATTTTCACGTAAGTGCAATAAAAGCAACATACGAACACTTTACGAAACGAATTTCGTATTTACTATTTACACAAACTATCTAAGTAGAATTTTATTATTACTTAAGCATTTAAATAGTTATTGAGTTCCACATAAAAATAGACCTCCTCCACGACGACGAAATGTACGGGAAACCACCGAGACTAGTTTTTGGAAAATGTTATATACCTATGAGGAGCTTCTGGAAGAACTCGTTTTAGCGACATAATTTACAATTTTCGACGTCTTCTGATTATACATACACAGGGTGTCTCACGGTGACCGTCGGTTAGAAGTATATCAAAGAACTGTAAAAGCTAGAAATTTGAAATTTTGCACATGCGACATGGAGTGTTTAATCTATTAAATAAAAATTTTCCAAATGGCAGCACTTCCGGAAATAAGGAAATGAGCATCAACATCTTTATTTTAAATACAAACCAGGCAATTTTTTTTCACATTCTGATGTGTCATAAAATATTTAGTAAGTATGCTTAAAATAATCGGCGTATCAATTTTCATTGGTGAAAAAGAAAATTTTTCACTAAAACATTTCATAATCTTGTTTAGGAAATAAAATTGAAAGTCGAAAATGGTAAAAGTTAGGGAAATGGGATTGTAGGTTCTCAATGTCAAAAGATTGAGACACAATTGTCTGTCTGTAATGGATAATAAAAAATTGCCCGCGGTTATACTGATCTATTTGACGTTATTTCCAGACTTAAGAAAAACTTTACAAAGTCTCTTTTCATATGGAATGCCTATTTAATTATCAGTCCATTCGATGCAGAAATAAATTTCCTTTAAATTGATATACTATGTTCCTATACCTAAAATCAATGATTACAGAGTTATTTACATTTTTCTATTTAAATTTATAATTATAATTACATACTTAAAAAATTTTGAAAATTTTCAAAAAATTTTTATTCAATTGTTTCTTATGCTTATGCTTTTATGATTATTTAAAATTCTATCTATGGAACTTCTTGAGTCAATGGTAGTGAGGAGTCAAAACAAACAAAATTTTATAAAATAGGCAACACATATTACACCAAAATATGCACAAATTTTTGTATGAAATTCACAAAACACAAACGATTGTGAAATGTTGGTAAAATAATAATAATAATAATAATATATATATTTGCCCAACAATAACTATAAAACATAAAAAAATAATCTAATCTAATATACATATAAAGTAGAAAGTTTGTGTGTGTGTGTGTGTGTTTGTTTGTCCCTTATACGTAGGTACGAATCCACACCGTTTGACCAATCTTCACCAAATTTGGCACACATACCTTACATCATCAGGAATAGGTTTTAGAATAGGTCCCGTTCCAAAATTTCACCGGGAAACCCCGAAAATACGCATTTCCCCAGACCGCGGGCGAAGTTGCAGGTAGTTTGTCCTTTATACAAATCCACACCGTTTGACCAATCTCTACGAAATTTGGCACACATACCTTACTTGAGCAGGAGAAGGTCATAGAATAGGTCCTGTTCCAGAATTTCACCGGGAAACCCGAAAAATACCCGATTTTCAGTTTTTTAACAGGAAATTGAGCTAGAAAGCTGAAAATTGGTATATAGGGCCTTTAATAGCTATAAAATTTTTCAAACTAAATTTTACTTTACCCCGTGCAAAATCGAATATTCACACCGGGAAATAAGAAAAATACGAATTTCCCAAGACCGCGGGCAAAGCTGCGGGTAAATAGGGAAAGCCAAACTAAGTTGCGTACACGTCATCAGCGTTTGATGACGTTTACATTTACAGTATTGTCAAAAAGTGATCAGGAAATATTTAATGTCCCAGCAAATATTTCTTATTCAACCACAAATAAATATTAATTACTATTACAAATTGTTGACGACAAAAATCAATTAAATATGCCTGTCAGAATACTACTGTCATCCGTAACCTCAAAATATCGATGAATAAAAGACGGCAACACAGCACCATTCCCTGACAGTGGCTAGCACAGACCATAGTGGTCTGTGGTGGCTAGGTTTACGTTGTTACTTACTGGTCTGTTGATTAAAATTTTATCACATTTTACATTAGGTGTTTTCTTTTTGCACCGCCACAGGGTTAGGTAAAGTTACAATCATCGCCTGATTAAAGTGCCTTGTGTCATGTAGACATTTCTGCCTCAGGTTAATATAAAACTTAAATATAGCTTTTAAAACGAATAGGGTTATTGAGAACTGAGTCAAATTATTTTTATAAAACGAATGGTGTGTATTGACAGAGGTGATTTAAGTGTACCACAAAATGCAAAAAGAAAACACCTATTGAGAGGCGTCTACGAGCCCAGAATCATATCATTTGGCCTAGTCATTGTTTTATTATTAAATTTAGTGTTCTGTGCATATCTCTAGCTTTCTAATATGTTTTAGTAAAACATGTTTACATGAATGTTTCAATTTACAATAATAATAGTTGCAGTCAATAGATTTTTCTTTTCGTGTTCATCAGTCTTCTAAAAATCTAAAATACAATAAAAAATAAAACAATGAACAAAAAACAAATGATATGATTCTGGGCTCGTAAACCCAACAAAAACAAGCTTGTGCACATACATTTTCATCTCAAAAGTTTTATATTAATTGCATTGCTTTTAGAGTTGTTTTTTTTACAAATTTTATGATACACTTTAGGGATGGAAACTTTGCCACAAAAGACATGGAAATACGTCATTGATGACGTGCACGCAAGTTTGTTTGACTTTCCCTATATAATAAGTAATGTAAACGCAGCTTATCAAAACAGAAACAAAACAATAACAAAACCAAAAGCAATAACAAAATAAAAAAAATGGTTTTTCTAACTATGGTAAAGATTAAAATGTGCTCAATTTAGATTATGCCTGATCTATTTACACATTTATTGACCTATTTTGTATAGATAAATGGTAATTAAACGATTTTGAATAAATTTTATTCAATGCTAATACCATTGAATAATACGAAATTTTATTAAGTACATATCTACATTGGAAAAGGCATGAAAAAAGCTATCATAATAATAGTGAAAAAGCCAAGACTTCCGCCATAAAGACCGTATAGTATAGACGATGCAATTTTAAATATTTTTGGCATCAATGGCATCAATTAGATTTTGGCGACATTATGCTCAGTTCTGAAATACCAAAATACAACCTTAGGTTACCACCTACACAGATGTATTTTATCTTGTACCGGGTGTACAACTGAGAAAGGAGGTCGGCCATAATTCAGAAACTATTTGAGATTTTTTAGTTGTACATCTGGTACATTCACTATTAAGAGTTTTCATTACCATAGTGAATGACAAAGTCTTTCACTTTATTACATCTACCAGTAGGGCCGGAGGTTCTTCGGCGTTTCACGCCTTGGTATCAGTAAACATCTGCTACTGTAGGTAGTAGCTGAGCTTACTTTGCCGTTGTAATTGTATTAAAAAAATTACACAATTTCGAAGTGCATGCATTAAAGTAGATATACCTACATGTACTACATGTATATCTACTTTAATCTCATGTCTACTTTAATACGTGGGATTAAAATGTATATCTACTTTAATACGAATTTGTTACAGACGAACAGAACAGGGTGCATTAAAGTAGATATACATGTAGTACATGTATATCTACTTTAATCTCATGTCTACTTTAATGCACGAGATTAAAGTATATCTACTTTAATGCCATGATACAATGCGAATTTATTACGGACGGACACAACACCCGTTTATTCGCTATTATTATATACAGATGTAGACAATCACTCACTAATGTTGGCTGTCTTAGCACTTTTATCAAAATGTTTAACCAAAGAGTACTCTTTGGTTTAACATACAGAATTGTTTTTGTATCAAAATTGGAATCTACATTGCGCAAGTTTTAATTGTTAATCACGCCCAGTGTTTTCCTAATCCGCTTTATAGCTTCAAAAGCAGCAAAAAACACTTTGCGCTTGACACATTACTTTCTCTACAATTGCCTTGTAAGCTCATTGTAAAAGGCAAACTCATATCAATAGAAAATCAAAAGAATAGAGGACTTTTCGAGAGCAGAAATGTTTTAACTTCTGATAGAAGCATCTGATATCTTTTTAATGATGAAGGTCTACTTTCAGCGTCTGTTACATTTCCTATTGGATATATTATTTGCAGGTTGTAATGACCATAGGAACTTACAGAGCGTATAGATGTGATGAGTTCGTTAAGTAGTAAAAACGAACGTGAAAAGAACCTTTGGGATTAGTGACAAAGGTGTGCCACATCGGAAGTTACAGTTGGGGTGCCGCCATATCTTTGGCTATATTTACTTCTTGTAGAATTTCACACCCAATGAACGCTCTCTGCTATATTCAATATTTGCTAATTTTATAAGATACCTTCAACAAGCACACTTGTAAATTTATTATTTTTCGATCAAAATGTTTGCAACAAGATAATTTAAGATACTATAACTTACACAATGTGACTTAAACATTTTTTTATTATTTAATGGTTCAGTATAGTTCGGCCACTTTTTATTTAAACATTTTAATTAGCACTATTATTTATATATTACATATGCCATTTTAAAGATCAACTTCAATACTCATATCACTAGCAGTAATTTGACGTTCAGAAGAATTGCCTGCATTATCATTTGTGGTTGTATCTTCCTCGACGTTGGTGCCAATATCATAATCAGGTATAAAATCAGGAGCGTCTGAAAGTTATACAATACACACTCAATATGTGCAATCGCTATTCAATATTTACCAGGGTAAGGAAGTTGTTCCATTGATAATTGTTCAATTACATAGTTCAGCATTGTTGTACTAAATGTATCATCTCTTCTTAAACCTAAAGCTTTATGAAACCAATGCACCGCATCTTCAATATTATTCACTAAAGAATGCACATAAGCTATTGCGGAATATGTGCTAGCAGATTGGGGACATAATACCAAGGCCTAAAATTTTTTATTCAACACATTGTTCATTTCATAAAATAGGTATAGAAAGACGTACTTGATGATGATATTCCAAAGCTTCACAATACTTTTTCAACTTTCGACATGTATGTCCTAAATTGTTCAGTAGTGGTTCCCAACGTTCTGGTACTATCGAATCTTTTATTGGTTTTACTCTAATCAAGGCATCTTGAAAATGTTTCTCAGCTGTTTCAAAACTGTTACAAGGTTGAACATCATTTTATAGGACAAAAAAATTTACTTACTCTAAATTTTGAAATGCGATGACACCCATTTCGTGCATTACAAATGGATCATCAGGAGCTATAATTTGCGCTTGTTGGAAGAATCGTTCGGCAAGTCTAACATTATTTGTAAGACCACATTCCAATCCAATATATACAAAGGTAAGTGACATCTAGTGGATAACTGGTAAAATTTATACAAAAAATGAAATTTAAGAAACTATCACCCCTTCATTAATTGTGATGCTTTAAAATAGGCAGCCATGGCTTGATCATGTTCATTTTCTACAGCAACGAGTGTCCAAATGCTAGCCATGCAGGACCAAATAGCCTATCCAAACTTGTTGATTTTGCTAAATATCTCTTGCAGAATCACGTTTTCCTGCAAAGAACTTTTTTTATTACACATAAAACCCAGTAATCAAAGGCTACTGATAGCAATAGTTGAAACAATTCTGCTTAAGAAAGATTTGATGGGAACCAATCCTTCCTAATACGAAATGCAATCTGGACACGAGCCTTAGAAACAGTATTGGAGTAAGTAAAAATATAATTACCTAGGAACAATTATAGAAGGAAAGGGAACGATAGTAGCATAGCCTCTTGAAGTAAATATGGAGCCTCAAGAATAACTTATATAACAAGTTATTATAAATACTAAGTAACTAAATCCCTGCGTCCCGTGTTAATAACTTTCAAGGAAAAGAGTGATATAAGAGCTTGTAAACTGACAAACAGAAACAGATTGGGAAAATTGAGTAAGTTGTATATTGAATGAACATTGAAAGTACATTTTCTTAGAGCTTATTCAGACTTCTTGTTCTCTATCACAAAAACGAGAAACATGTTCATTTGACTGCAGGAAATGATAAAGTTACCCTTGTACATGTCAAATCTCATTGAGAGATTCGAGGAAATTTTTGATGATAAGTAGTTCAGTCATTGACTGTTTGCAGAATTAAATACAGAAATGTGGTACTTTATAACTTTAAAATTATTCACTGATTTATTTGTTTGTTATACGTACCAATGACATAATAATAACATCCCACAGCAAACCATGATATTGCTAGGTTCGGATACAGGTCCACCAAATTATGAGCTAAAGTAAATAATTCTATAACAAATATTATCAATGTTAATTAATTAAACAAAATTAATCTGATTTCACTTACTATTACTCTGTTTTAATTCCACCATACATGAAATATGGATTGGTAAACAAGCTGCGTGATAGGGATCTTCTTTTAATATATTCTCTGTTAACTTGCTGCACTGTACGTAATCACAATTATAATAAAATAACTCGGCCTGTGATACAGCCAAATCTAAGCTTTGCTGCAAACGAATTTGAATACTATTTTCAAGTGAATCTAAAACCATGTGCTCTGCTTTTGAATCTTCTGTTTTATCCATTCCTACTTCCGAGGTAGGTGTACAACTTGTCGTACTTGCCTTAGGAGTCTCAGCAATATTTACAAACTTTTTATGTAAAACTATCAATGACGTTTGCAGTGGTGTGTTATGATAAATTGGTTTACATGTTTTAGTAGGTATTACACCCACAATTGTGTTATATTTTTTTAATTTACTTTTATATAGTGTACGGAGTACTTCTGCTTCAGCTGTTGTACATTGTTGTGCTATTGGTAACGAGTTTAACAATTCTTGTTCTACAACAAATAGTGTGATATACAAAAGGAAAAAACTTACGTTAGTAATGATATACCTTCTGCTGCTGAGAGCATATGATGACATATAAGTGAATCAAAGGCTTCAAAGCAATACACATCACATTGCAATGCTTGCTTATAACATTCAGAAGCTAAACCACGATTGTCCATTGCTTCAAGTACTTTTCCTTTTAGTAAAAGAACAGATGATTGTACTTGCTAAAATGAGCATAGGTTATATATGAAACTACACACTACATGGCTTATTACATACATATTTTGGGGTATCATCAAACATTCCAGCATCAATGCTTACATTGCATGAAGTATTTCCTGTTTGTAAAAATACCTCCAAATCCATAGAATTTAAAACTTTCAAGGCCTCGTTTAACTCATTAGCTTCAAATAAGCAACGTACAGTCAAATAATTACATAAAATATACGACTAAAAATTATTTTACAATTTCTAAGGAGAAACAACTGCACTCTTACCTTGTCTAAATTTTTTGAACGTAGAAGATGTGCAGCACGATGAAATTGTTTTAATAAAAACATGCATTGGGCTAACCAGTAGATATCTCTCGGATTACCTGATGTTAAAGCCACCACTTTGTCTGCCCAAAACAATGCTGTGTTATAAGCATGCTTAAATAAAATTAAGCATTGAATATTTATGTATAAACATAAAATATTTCACCTACCAAATTTAGATAGGTGTGTACTAATTTTCTGTAGTTGTCTACATTGATATTATCCACAGAAACTATCTTCATTTCCATATCTGTGTCTCCTGCCATCTTCTCTAACATTTAATTGTTTGAAGTAAAAAGGTCTAAAAGATTAACAGAGATGATGTACATACAAGGCCCAGGTTGGGTAAATGTGAATAGGGGTAATTGGAAATAACTTATCTATGTGCAAGTTTTTGAGAGTTTAGGCGCCAGTTATCGTTATTTAACAAAAGAGTGAAGTTTACACTACAACAATTTTTATTTTATTATATTATTATCTTGTGAAAAATTAGGTATAAAAGTTTATGCTTCCATTTACTCCAATCTTTTTGAATCCGTTCGAATTGCACTACACATAGAACATTTAATTTTTTTGTACATACTGGTAACAGCTTTAATTTCAAACAGCGTTATACAAACAGGTATAGCTGTTCACCTGTATAAATGTCTTCCATTTCTGTTACCTGTTTCTATAAAGCTGTTTAAATGAGAGCTGTTCTGATTGGGGGGCACCATGGCAACTAAGGGAGATTTCCTGTGACTAAAGAAACCTTGCTGTGTGTACATCTCCAAGTATGCTCACTTACTATAAGAACAAAAAAAAGACGAAGAATCAAACGAGGAGAAAAGAAAAAAGTCACAGAGAAAAAAAAGAATCGCGGTAGAAAAAAAGGAAAAACGATTACTTCATGAATCAGAATAGTCTTCTAGTGATTTGGAACCGACACCACAGGTATCATCAGGTTCACTGTGGGAAATGGAAATTGATGGAAGTGAAGACATAGAAGCTACGGTACAAACAAAGGAAATTAAAATAGGGAACTACGTTTTGGTAGAATTCATGGGCGGTAAAAGGAAGTCAACAAAATACTACACGTATTTGTTTATAGTTCAAGAACATGGTACGGAAAGGATCAAAGTAGGTACAAGGACTGAGATCAGTAGGTACAGAAACGGCGAAATTTGTTATAGTTGAAAATCACATTTCTTTTATATCCATTAATCAAGTCATAGGTGTAACAGCCCAACACGAAGATTCAATGGTTAATAGAAGATTGATGTTTTCAGAAAAAAAGTTGCGGTCAATGAAATGTAATGTTTTTATTTTTTGGTTTATGTATTATAATTAATAGCTTTTGTATGACTGTATGAGTGAGTGTTTTTTGTAAAAACCACCATTTCTTAAAATGCCAATTTAATATTCTCATAAGTTTATTAACATTTCTTGTCTAAATCACGGTTTAAATAGTATACGTCATATAATACCAATACATTGTTGGCTCAATATTGGGAGGTCCATTATTAGATCATCCACATATAAAGGGTGTACATTATTAGTACATGCTCCCAAGACTGTTCGCAACTATCTGCTGGTACTTTAGAAGGGAAATATTAACCTTACAGCCGTTGTTTATAACAAAGATTGATAGAATTAGAAGCCAGCGTATAGTCATTGTCATTCTGTAAATTGAAATCCATCTTTGTTTTTCTCAAAATGGGGATGAATTACAAATCCAATGAAAGAGTTGTCACAAAACCTTCCCCATGCACGCAATTTATTGAATTGTTGATGAATTACATCCAATTAAGGAATACGGTTTCTAGAGTTAAAGTTTCTAGATTAAATTAGGTAGGTAATTACATGTTTTGACACTAATTAAAATGTCATCATCAGGTATAGGTAATTAAATATTGTAGGGGCGGTTGAATGGTTGAATTAAATG
This sequence comes from Pyrocoelia pectoralis, assembly GCA_036250285.1. NCBI lineage: Eukaryota > Metazoa > Arthropoda > Insecta > Coleoptera > Lampyridae > Pyrocoelia > Pyrocoelia pectoralis. The sequence continues at coordinate 135,218 of JAVRBK010000019.1, read as the reverse complement.
AACGTTAAAGCATAAAATCGAAAAGTGAAAATAAATTTATAACAATCAAAATCAAGAGTTCAAACATTGCAGATTGTCAAGCTGATCATCACTGGGAGCAAGCAGGGGAAACCAAGAAGCATCAAGAAGCGATTTGTAAGAATAAATTAATTAAATAACAGACACGCCATGGGGAAAAATTCAACAATTAACACAAAAATAAGTTATGAGCCATAAAATTAACGAGGCCCCAATGTAGAAGCCAATGAAACCGCACCATTAACAACAAAAGAGAAGACAATAAGTCAGTGATAGGGAAGGGTTTTGTGACAACTCTTTCACTGGATTGTCATTCTTCTATTTTGAGAGAAATATGAAGTAACGTCCTTAAACGGCCCATAATTGGTGCATTTACCTTACTCCTTGGAAGGTAACATCCAAATAAGTATATTTTTGTTTAATTGCATTCCACAAGTGTATTAAGGTGGGTACAGACCAGGTTCGCGAGTTGTTCGCGAACTGTTCTCAAACCGCTGCCTAACCTGGTGTGGACGTACGTTCGCGAAGCGTTCTAGAACAGTTCTCGAGTTCGCAATGGTTCGCTTTTGAAGCGGTACATCAAAGGGATAGTTCGCGAGTCCTTGAGTCCATGCTTCTGCCTGTACATACTTATTTCTAGTGTAGGCGTCGAGCTCGGGATCAGCTCGCGTGCAGTTCGCTAACACAGGGTTTTGGTCTGTACCCACCTTTACATGTTTATCATGATTGCATCACACGTGTAGTACTTAACTGGAGAAAACCATTAGTTCTATCGTTAATAAATAATAATGTTTCAAAAGTTCATTGTGTGATTAGATTTTAGTAAGTGACAAGCATGACATGACATAAAAATTTCTTTAAGATTAAAATGTACTGAGCATTGGTCTATAGCCAGCAAGGAACATTATATAAACTGTAAGTATCGACCTCGTTTTCATCTAATTAAGAGGTTGAACTGAGATAAGCATTATTTTAAATATTTCGATGTAATGTTAAGTATATTTAAATTTAAAAAATTAGCGTGATACCTATGCAAACATAGCTTAACATTACAATAATGGAAATCCTTTCCGAACAGTATAGCCTTTTTTTTCACACAACACAACAATATTGTTTTCATTCAATCCTTATGATAGATGATAAGATGATCATAATCTGAGTATAATTAATATGATATCAATCCCTTACACTGCCTGTAAAGTGATGTCTATTATTTTACTTGACTCCAGTTACCCAAAGACTCATAAAATAATGAGCAAAGGTAATTAATTTTGAAATTAAAGCTTAAGCATTAAAAATGTTGACTATTTTTAAATTTATAATGATTTATTTACTTACACAAATACAATTCAACTTCAAAATAAAATCGATAACCGAAACTTTCGCAACATAACCTCAATTTACGAACAATCACATCGACATCGCCGTTATATTATTGCATGAATACAAATATGTGGGATTCTACAATGTTTTTAAGCACCTTAACACCAAAATTTTATGTCGCACTTACTGGTACCTCCTCATTAATATCGGGCTTAATACTTATATTGAATGGTGGTATTTTCGTAAATATGGTACCTCTTTTATTGAACAAGTCTCCCTTAATCACATTAGCCCATGGATCGGTGGAGGTGATACAAATGAGAATGGTAATGGTACCAATGGCAGCACAAATAGTCAACAAAATAATGTACCTGAATGTAAAGTATGGCGTAATCCTTTAAATTTATATCGCGGAGCCGAATATCAGAGATTTTATTGGGCAACTAATAAAGAACCTTTAACGTATTATGATATGAATTTATCCGCACAAGATCATCAAACATTTTTTACATGTGAAGCAGATGCAGGTAAAGCCGAATATGAAATTATGCAAACTGCATGGCGAGAACGTAATCCATTAGTTCGTATAAAGGCAGCACATAAAGCACTGGAAACTAATCCCGATTGTGCTCCGGCATATATCTTATTAGCGGAGGAAGAAGCCACGACCATTACTGAAGCAGAAAAGATATTAAAAACAGGCACTGAAAGTAAGATTTTTCAAATAAAATTGAGATAGATAATAATTATTTGTAGGTAGCAGAAACCAATTACAGGAAGACACAACAGATTCAACATCAGGGGTCACTAATGGAGGCACAACATAGACGAGATACAAATGTTTTAATTATATAAAGAGAAGGTTGGCAATGTGTGCAAGAAAGTTAGGTAACTAAAAGAGGCTGTGAAAATGTTTCGTGATTTAACAAAAGAAGTGCCACCTATTATGAATGTTTTAAACATCACGAGAACTTGATAGAAGCATTACTTGAAATGCAGGCGTACGCAGATGTTCAGCGGTTTTAGCCAATACGATGATATTTCTTTACCTAAATCAGCTACAATATGTATTACACCGCTGCGTTTTAAAAGCAAGATTAGTTGCGATAAATTCTCACCAGATATTGCCAGTAAAAGAGGTCTGACAACAGCAGAAATGGCAGCAGTTGAAGCAATACATCGTGCTGTTGAATTTAATCCACATGTACCTAAATATTTGTTAGAAATGAAACCTTTGATATTACCACCTGAAACATGTTCTCAAACGAGGTGATTCTGAAGCAATAGCTTACACCTTTTTCCATCTGGCACACTGGAAAAACATGGAAGGCGCATTGAATTTATTACATTGTACGTGGGAAGGTACATTTAGAATGTTACCGTATCCATTAGAAAGGGGCATCTATTTTATCCGTACCCTACTTGTACAGAATTCGCTGACAGAGAATTGTACCATCATTTCATGAAGTATCTGTATATCCTAAAAAAGAATTGCCATTTTTTATTATTTTACGGCAGGTTTGTGTTCATTTACTGCTCTTTTGGCTCTGTTAACTCATCAATATCCAGAACCAATGGGCTGTGTGGCAAAATCAGTATTAAATTGGCTCTCTTTACCTGTATATTATATTTATGAAAAAGTGGAAGGCATGTTACCTTCTAATTTATTACAACAATTATCAAGAATCTAATTCTCACCATTTATAATAAAACAAGCTATAAAGAAAATAATTATGTCGTAAACAATTATTCTTCACATTTGCCAATTTTACTTTAAAGTTTAAGTTGGTTTATGTTTTTAGACTGAATTGTGATAAATGAAATGTAACAAAATTTGTTTTTCGTTCGAATTTTTTAATAAAAACGTAGTATACTACCATATTTAATTAACTCCCCCTTAAAATCTGCATATCAAATAAAGTACTTACCATTTTGAAACGTCTCCAATAACAATATTCATACAGGCAGTACAATGATCAAAATGAAAGGTCTTTTTGTCATTTGCTAGAAGGATAATTGGAACCATATTACATCAGTAATGATGGTAACTGCAGGGACACATGAGCGTTGCATTCTTAAAGTACATAATTTCCAAATGATATGAAATAGATATAAATTAATTTATTTGCATAAGTAGAATCGGTAGGAGTGCTTCATATACAAAGGATAACTGGTGACGAAAACATCTAGAGAAATGTAAGTATTTGCACCAGTGATCTTTTCTTCTAGGATTTGCAGCATATACATAATTTTTCCATTGTAACCAACATAATGGCGTTTTCTTGCAGTTTAAAATATGTAATCTCAAGTATATGTTTCTTGTTTCTAAATTCTAAGCCTTTATTGCCTACAGTGTACCTAAGGCTGTGTGGAGTTAAGCTGACATTTTGTCTTCTTTAAAATTTCCCCATTCCTTCTATTTTTTGCTATTCTTCTCCCCTTTTTTTTATTCCTCTTTCCTCTGGTATTTTCCACTTTCTTCAATCCATGTTTCCTTGGTCTTCCTCTTTTTCTTTTCATGCGCCTTTTTAATAAGTCTGTAGGTACTCACTTATAGGTATTTTAAAACCTGTTCCCGCTCTTCTGGACATGTCCCACTCATCTGAGTTGATCTTGTTGAATTGTGGGATCACCTCAGATATTTTTATATACCTAGCTGTTCTCTATATATGTACTCATTTCCTTAATCTGTCTTTTTTCCATAAAATTTATTTCATTAGGTACCTACTTTGTCTTTAGTTGGTTCATATTTAGACTTCTTTTCTTTCTAAAGATCGTTGGCATTAACAGCAATAATTAATTGTACAAAATAGAATTCACATGACGATTATTATTGTACTACTCCAAGATGTAATTGTTGGTTCCTGCATTAATTCATTAAAATATGTAGGTTTTACACAAAAAATCAAGGTTTCCGAAAAAGTTCATAACACATTTTTACACTTTCAATTGTAATGCTAATGAACATAAACATAGTGTGTGAGCACTGAGACATTATGTCACCATTAGCTTTATCATAAAATGTAGGTAGAATATCAGTTCACTATACCTGTGACTATACCATTCTTCTTTTTTTTTATTTCTGATTTTTCAATTTCATCGTATTTGGGCAATAGGAAAGAATCTTGCTATCATCAAAGAATACCTATACTCTTTGCTGTTGATAAAAGATCACCCTTTTAAATGTGAAAAGCTCACATATTCATGATTTCATGAACACAAGTAAGTATCGCAAATATTTGAAAAAAAAGTGACCGGCTAATGTTGCAATAATATTGGAAATATTACAGAATAACAAAGCCCATTTCGTTTGAGTACTATGCGAATTATGAAAATAAAAATGAGTCAGTATCATATTACGTATTGTTGTGGTTCTATTTTTCTATATGTTTTTGGGCCCTTTTCTTTGAGTTGCACAATAAAACAAGTCTAAAATAGAAATTGAAAAGGTACCACAGTGGTGAGATGATAGCTTGTTTACGTAGACTATCAATTTCGAATAGCAACCCATGCCTATGGCCAATAAAGGAATATTTTGTGATTGCAAAATTGAGTTGGCATGAAAGGCGAGATTTAATCGTGTTTGAAGAGAAACTTAAGTGTTAATGCGGAAAAGATAAAGATGGCGTTTCAAAAAGGGAGGGGAGGAAGAAGAAGGGTGAATGGAAGTGCGCAGGCGAGGTAAAGTATTTGGAATAGGTCGTTGATGAAATATTAATTTCAATCAACGGATAGGTACAGACTGAGGTACTATAACAAGGATGAGGTACATGTTAAGGAGTTAGGCAGAAGGGGGGAAAATATTGGGCAAGTGTGGGATTTGAAAATTGGTGAAGAGTGTAATGATGTATGGGGTGGAAGGAAAGGGTGTTGGAAAGATGTTGGAGATGGATGTAGGGGTTGGAATGGGAGACGCCGGGCTACATCGTGCAAGAGGAAGTTAAATGGGAAAAAATGATACAGGCAAGCAAGCTGGCGATGAGGTATGAGAAAGGATGGAGAGTGGGGAGCTGAGGGAAGAGGATGGAGATATATTGTTGGGGTGAGAGGGGAAGGAATAGGATGGTGGAAGTGGGCGAAAGAAGGAATTAGAAGAGAAGGAAAATGGAGAGATTAAAATAAGACTCTTTTGTAAGAAATTATGTAAACTTAAGCAACATAAATGAATAAAGTCGGATTCACCAGTTTTAGGTATGACTCATCGCTACAAATCGTATGCATCAATGCAGATGCCTTAGGTTAGATAGTTAGCAGATGCTCGGTATGTCGTAACCATATACATATCCTCTATTATGTACAACGTAACTAATAAATAATTCCTACTGTCAATTTTTGTGTAATCTGTCAATCCAGTTCGATCAGCTATTTCAACGCACGGACATACGTTTCATTGCTTGCACATAAAATAAACGGAACGACATACGTTTCTCAATTGCATTTTACTGATACTTTTATTTACAGAAACAGAAAACAATGTCACGTCGATTATCATACTGTACCGCAATGAGTCATACATAGAACCCGGTGAATCCAACTATACAATACTTCATGGGTACCTACCATGATACAAGAACAAAGGTAGATATCTAACCACCTAAAACTCGTTCAGTTCGCGCAGTGACGTCATCGCGTGAGTGATTTTTAAATAAGCTATTGGCATCTAAGATAAAGTCACTAAATATTCTAAAGTACCGCAACCTTATGTTCCAATGAGTTAGAGAGAGAAAGCTAATTTTAACCCCAAAATGGCGGAAAAATGACATCTGTGTTTGACATACGATGAAAATTAGTATTTTACTCTTAGACCATTGGTCTAAAATTTTACTATTACTAGTTGACGTTTATTTGACACTTGGTTTGAAACGCGGCAATTTGAAAAACATCATAAACTTGTAGTTTTCCATAGACAGGCTCGTCTTCTTATTCTTACACACTACTTGCTGTATTTTTTAGTTATCCTTTTCTGTGATTTAAATAACGATTCTAAATGAAGTATTAACACGACAAAATAAAATGTCAATTTTAAAAACGTATGTTAGGTTCGTGTGGCAAAGTTCCAAATTTTTTATCTTTCAATTAAACTGTACCTTTTAATAACAATGACAACTAATTTTAAGAAATATATTGATAAGTATCTAATGTGAGTTTAGTTTTTAAGAAACACTTCATAAAGTCATTAAATTTTCTAGCGACTAGGTCTTCAATGTTTGAAATTGCCGCCATAATTTTAACCCCAAAATGGCGAACGTTGCGGTACTTTAGAATATTTAGTGACTTTAATCTAAGATACTTCAATATGACATCTGGTGGCGCATAATTGAACTAGAGGAAGCGTGCAGTCTTGTCAGCTAGTAGAGTGACAGATTCGGGAAAAAAGCCTTTTCTCCGTAATTTAACGCGATGGAAGGTGTTGTGGCTCCTGAACAAACGAAAAACAAATACCGCATTTATTGTGCCGTAAAAAGTTGCGATACCAAAGGCCACGTGAATAGGTACAGATTTAAGCTTCCACCGATTCCGAAAGACAACGACGCTTTTGTAGTGTGCAAAATTTGTTTGGTAATGACAAGAAAATAAACAATTGGAAGTGTGGAAAAAGGCATTGCACTTGCGTGAAGTGACTCCGCATATGGTAGTTTGTTCCCGCATTCAAGTCCAGCGATTTTCTTTTAAAAATAAATCCATTTTTTTAGACAGCTTTTAAATTCAAATGTTATGGCTTCCTTCACAGTCATAGTTTTACCCTTGAACGGACATTTGATTTCCACAATTCGACGGGTTTGCTTTCCTCAAAAATAACCCCATCGGGAGAAATACACTCAACCAATCTGTAACAGTGTAGCACCGTTCCGACGCAATGTTTGCACTTTTCGCCCGCACCAGCTTTGAACAAACACGTAGCTATCATCTCCTCCAATTTTGACGACGATTTCGTGCGGTACATCCTTCAAATTTGACGTTTTCAGGCACAGAGCTGTCACTTTTACTGCACAGGTTCCATCGTTTGGACTCGATTTCCCGCATTTTATGAGATAATTCCCGTTTTAAAAGTCGTTCTGCTTGTTTAAAATTGTTTTGGGCTGGATTTATGCCAGCTCACTTGCAAATTTCTTCCATACTAACAACATATTACAACTTAAAAGTTGTACTGGACGCTACCCGCAATTGGCAGCTGCACGCTTAGCGCCGCCATATTGATTAGGCCACTCCCCCATCTTAGATCCCAATATAGGAACAGGGATATTATATGTTTAATTTAATTTTAATTGCTGCTGCTGGTTGTTACTACGAAAATGGTATACTTAATTATTTAGCGAGCTTTTAAACCTCGAACACGACCATTCCTTGGTGTATATCCAAGCAATTTGTGCTTTAAATTGCGGACATAATCACTTGAAATTAATTTTATCTTTCCGTTTGCACAATCGAATCCACTGTTGTTTTGATTTTTTGTCTTTAGGAAACGTAAAAAACCTAATATTATTATTAAAATCTGTCGACTGATTGTCGGTATTGCAACCAAACACTCTCGCAATGACGTCACTAATCCACGCCTCCCTGCGCGATATCTTACCTTTGTTTCTTGTATCATGGGTACCTACCACCTACCACATTGAAGTGGTAGTAATAAGTATAGGTACTCATATAAACTTTGCAGTTAATTACAATTTTGATTCTGCAAATTATTTTATAATACTGGCCCATTAGAGATAGCATGTGTTTGAACTGTTTGTGGATGCTTATTAGTATTGGCACAGATAACATATTTTATCTGTGGTATTCAGTGGTGGATTACCCAATAGGCAGTACTAGGCGATTGCCTAGGGCCCCCGACAGAAAAGGGCCCCCAACAACATGAATTTTTATTTTACTTAAAAAAATATATAAAATTTTCATTAATTTTTTTTAAAAATATGTGAAAATGTCGTGGCGGTACAAATACCCACTAATAAGTTTTTAGTTTTGTTAAAAGCCTAAACTATAAACAAATGTTCCGGCAAAATGAAAAAAAAACAATATAAAATTAAAATCAACACAATATAAAATTCAATAGAAATCCAAGTGTCATATTTCGACGCCTAGTTATCGCTTGCAGACTCAGTTGTGACTTGTGAATAAAGATGCCGGTTTAATTCAAAATCATTAAAGTTACAGACGTTTATCTACACCGGAAATTATTTGGCGTGAAACAAAAAGGATTTTGAACCATATGTTTAGACTAGAGTTTAGATTATTTTGAACATGTTGTACTGAATGATGTTCTCGTCTCAAACTCGATGCTACTATGCAAATGTTATTTTGAAATATTAAAAGATTTTATTCGGGGGGGGGGGGGGGGGGGGCAGCGAAATTGAGGGGCCTCTCATTTGCAATTGCCTAGGGTCCCACCGATGGTTAATCCGCCACTGGTGGTATTGGGGATAGATGACTTGATTCATTTCATAAAATTTCAAGGACATGACACCAAAATAGTTTTTTGTTAAGCGACATGAAAAAATATTATTACTGACAGCGCAAAAAGTTTGTAGATTTAAGTTTAAGGATAACAAAAATACTGTAAGGATTTCAATTTGCCACATGAAATTGAAGCTGAATTAATTGTATGTCCTCTAGTTATTCTAGAATTATTTAACAAAGAAAGTGCGCTTTGGCCAAATTTAAAATGGGGTTTGTAATTAGGGAAACTACATATCAATTAAAATCCTGTTTATTTAGGCGATTTTAAAGTAAATACACTTCATAAATATAATAAAATACAACTTTATACTAAAAATTTCATAGTAAAACATGCAAGTATAAATTACGACTGTTATATTTTAAATTAAAATTAAGTTTAGTTTAGCAGCATAGTTCCATTAAAGCTAATGATGTATAAAATGGTTTTCACTTTTAAATTTGATTTTGGCCCAATATTTAACTAAATATACTAAATAATCTAAGTAGAAAACACAATCCAACGAAAATTTGCATTACATTTGATAAATTTTAAAACCAAAATTCAGTCTCCTAAAAAACCTTCTTTTTTCAATTGCTAATCCTCTGAATATTAATTTTTTATGTTTTCGATGGATTGTGTTAAAATGTCAAAACTGCACAAGGTGATGATTTCAGTCTTTTTGAAATTCAAATTTTTTCAGTCAGAGGTATTCGTTTTTAAAATGATCTAAATCTAAGTTTACACTAAATTGTATATTATGGATGGATAACCGCAAAATTGAAGTAAATATCAATTACTTTACATACAATCATCGTAATATCAATGAATTCGGAGTTCGAATATTACTCACTTTAATTTATGATTGCCTCACATTTTTGCAATCTTCTATTTGTTGTAACTTTCTTAACAAAAGTTCTGATTTTCTTCTAATAGTAAACTAACACATTATATCTTGACCTTTTCACAAATTTGAAATACCTGGATGACAAGAAACAATTTAAGCATCCGAAATGAATTGTTTAAAACTCTGCAAAATGAATTTATTAGATAAATATTTAAACAACAATAGACGCCATAAACATTAATAATTTTAAAATTTATCATAGTTTTACATTTAACTTGTTTTACCAATTATTTACAAATTATTACTTTATTAGGGCACATTGTATTTGTACTAAATTTTCATTCCCTATATAGCTATGTACATTTAGGTTTTACAGACAGGAATGTAGTATTAATATGAATACATTCATTTCTCACTTAGTTGGTTTTCGAAAATAAAAACAGTAAAAATGGAATTTCAACAGTTTAATACAAATACAATGTATTTATAGAATGGAAAATTAAAAAATGAGACCAGTATTACATTAAAAATGTGACAATATTAAAACTTGCACGTTATAAACAAAAAAGAATATATTATAACTTATGCTATTTAATATGTACATGTTTGTAACTATTAACTTAGTTGTAAACTTATAATATAATATACAAGCCTAATGTATCGATGGCATCATGTATTTCAAAGACAAATCGGGTTTACTACACATTCAACAAAAGTCCTTGCTATTAGATATCAGTAAAAAACATTGTGGTGTTACCATGGATTGAGCATATAACATTTCACTTAGAAAATGTCTTTAAACAATTACCAACAATTTATAATAAAATAAAATATTTCTCATAAATTACGTGGAAGTTAATCTTTCAATTTAAATAATAGTTTGACAACATAATGTCTACTATTTTGACAAATACATCCAAGTCATTCACTATATCAAGTTTAAAACACACAATCTATGGGTCTGTCGCACAGTTATAATGTTCCATTGGTGAAATACTGAAAATCATCGTAAAGCTTCGTAGATAATGAATGTATACTGCCTTCGACCATATTATCAACTTCATTATGGAGTTGTTCTTCCGTCATATTTAAGTGAAACCGATTTTTTAAATTTTGAACTGTTGCAGTTCCCGATTTAAAACAGGGCAATTGAGAACCTAAAAAGAAAAAACATTTTATGTGTGAAATTCAACAGCAGTATACTAATGAAATAAAAGTACACAATTTGTCATTTTTGTTGAATACGAAAATACTACCAGAGTATTGATATATTTGTACATTCTAAAAATTCGTTTGTGATTTTACGAATTAATATATTTTGCTAGTTTAGCCCAGAGTTCATCACGAAGAAAAGTTGTCTAATAAAAAAAGGGCTTCTCAAAAATGCAGTGTATCTGAAGTACACATTTGAAAATATACAATGGTGCAAAGAATTTACGAGGGAGATAAATGTATTTCCACTATAGTCACCTGTAAAATTTGTGATATTTTACACTAAAGATGGAATATACACACAGCTCTTAGAATAATTACCTTAAATTAAATTTGAAAACTTCAGAATTGATAAAAAGTCTTGATAAAGATTCCATAGATGGAATCGAAACGTAGGCATTTTCTACATAAAAACCAACACGGAGAAACTCCAGAAGAAAATACAAACAATGCTTAAATATCATATACAATTATATAGATACAATTTCTGTAAAAATTAAACATTACCTGCATCTTCAATCGTCAGTTTCTCGCCGCTGTTTATAGAAAAACATACGCGCCAGTGTTTTTTATAGCAAATTTTGTAAGCTTTCAATTAGTTTATATAAAAGTTTGTCGTAAAATAAATGGAAACGAAGATATTTAAGAAAAACTTAATACAAATATACATTTTAGTTAAATTCTGTGAAAATATATGTATAGTTTTCAAAGATGTATTTTTACAATAAAGTGCAACTTACGAACGATTTATTGTATTGTATTGCCTTTGTATATACAGTGTAATCTCACTAATCCGGCACTTCGATAGATCGGCACGTCCAGTAATCCGGCACCCCTCCGCCTGTGGCTTTTCGCGCTCGGGTCTCTGCGTTGTCCGTCGACTAGCAGTCTAACCTTATCACGCGCACGTGCTTAGGTATTTGTTTTTTTCAAATGAGAATAGTTTATAGTTACATATTTATTCCCTCTATGAAATGCTTTATTTTATTCATTACCTATGACTTTTTCACTATAATCCAGTAATCCGAACATTCCAATAATCCGGCACCCTACGGTTTTTAATAGTGCCGGATTAGTGAGATTACACTGTATATATAAAGTACTGAAAATAGGATAAAACCAATTTTTAACAAAAATTTAACGGCCATTTTTTAGCGAAAATCGGGATTCTTAATAAAATGTCAATTTTTGAGTAGGTATACCTTTAAAGAGCTGTAACTAGCGAACTGTTTGTCGTACGAACTTCTGCCTGCGCTTATTTTACAGGTCCATTATATCTTTAAAAAACTAATAAGGCACTTTACTGTCTACAAGTAGTCAAAACATAACTATTTGCAAAGAAACGCTGGAAAATGAGGAGAATTTTTCATTATTTCTTCCTCTATCGCCTTATATAAATTACCATAATGATATTTCGTGTATTCATATAGATTCAAAATTTAATTCTCTACAACTTTTATTATATGCACTAAGTACATAGGTAGAATCAATAGTTTTCGACTTATTATTGATTTTATTATGCAAAACGAGCAGCGATTGTGTCTTAGAAAAGGTTTAAATGATTATATCTCTGTCAATATTAATCGTATGGAAATGTTTAAAAAATAAAATTATTCGTAATTAAATTCTCTACAACTTTTATTTGAAGCATTTTGCGTTACGAATGGCTATTCTCGAGATATAAGCGAAATACGCGCGATGCGCGCACGTGTTACCGTTTCGCCGCAAAACAGTCGACATTTTAAAACAAATCTATCTCGGCTCCTATTGGTCGTAGAGACAAAATAAAACACAAAAATGTGCGGAATTTTGTCAGCTACAATTTTCTTAACGTTTTTGTTTTTGATAACATTGATACTTTTTCAGTTATTTACGAAAATCTGTTTTTGACACTTTTTCGCCCCCTCCATTTATCTCGGAGGGGGGGTACGGATGGGGACTTTTGAATACTTCAAAGGGAGCACAAATCAAGCCTGTTCCAAAATTTGCAAAGCTGTAACCATTATTTCATCCAAATCGTTAAATTTGGTCTTATTTTACTGGGCTATTTACTAATACTGTTTGAATTTAGTCGCAACATGGCGCGGAGGCGGGACTTACGCTCTATTGTCGTCACTGTTCTAAAATAAAGTCACTGTAGAAACAACTAAAGGTTAATTTTCTAAGCAACAAGCTGACCCTGTGAACTTCGTGCCACCTTAAGCGTTAAGTTATTAGCTGAATCTTGCGGTTCGACGTTGTTGATCTCGGTGTTTTGCTCGACGGTCATTGCCAACCGAGCCTTTCACTATGGCGTTGTAGCGTTTGTGAAGTCGGACCATCACAAAAAAATAGAGGAAAAAAAGATGAAAAAGGTAGTTTTTTCTGTGGACAATTTTCGCTCTTTCCACTCCCAAAAGGACAGGGTTGGGAGTGAAATTTGTGATTTGAGAGCAACTTTTTATGGGGGATGAAAAGTGCAATAAAAAATAGGCGTTGCCATTTAAATTTGCAAAACTCACCCCTGCTGCACCCCAGGGGGGTGAAGGTGCTGTTTGAGTATCATGACCGAATAGGTTTTAAAAAATAAAGGAACACCTGTTTTTTCTTTTTCTCTCCTTTATCGGATGTGTCGTTCTCGAGAAATTCAACGGTTTCCGTTCTTTTTGAACACCCTGTATATATATATAGCCTATATGGTATTCCGGGCTGAGACAAATCCAACCAAGCAAAAATCATGAAAATCAGTCCAGCCGTTCTCGAGTTATGTGTAACTAACATGATTTTCAACTTTGTTTTATATTGTACATAGATAAGGTTTACAGTAGTGAAATAGGACTGGCATTAGGAACCATTACAAAAACTAGGAAAGAAATTTTTTTTTGCTTTTCACAATATTTGCCAAATTTCAAACCATTGCTTCCACTCTGAGTTGGTATCTCAAAAACAATTTTTTCAAAGGCTTCGAAGCTTCTTGAAAATCACTGTACATGCATTTTTTATGTGAGATTTAGGAACAAAAAGGTACTTAGGTGATAAATCCGGTGAATACGGACAATGAGACATTAATAAGTTTTCTCCTTCAAATTGAATGTATTGCAGTTTGTGATATATCGGCATGGCTCTATCTTGCGGTACGTCACATGTCAATCTTCTACAATCATGCACAACATCAATATTTCTTGGAATCACATCCAATTTTGGTCAACCTTCACGAGATTTTTCACTGACTAATGCACGATCTCTACGAAATTCTGTAAACCTACGATAAGTCTTTTCTGATAGTATCAGTTAGGCCTTTACGAAAATCGTAAAACATTACCCAACTAAAACCTTGATGAGGAATTTCCATTTTTCCAGAAAATGGCCTTCTTCAAATTCTCACTGTCAACAAACTACTTTGTCAATTTCTAAGCGGCTACTGATTTAACAATAAAAAAGTTGAACTCTTACAAATATAGTGATGACACCATGACGATCCCAGAGTCAGTAGATTAACAGAGTACCGCAACCTCCGCCATGTTTAGTCCTTTTCGCGCTTCACTCCCTATCAGTCTATCTTGTGTATATGGACTAAACATGGCCGCCAGGGCGGCATTTGTCGCGTCAAAGGCTTGCGGTACTCTGTTAATCTACTGACTCTGGACTAGAGGTGAGCGGTCTGTCCGAGATTTACGGACGGTCGGACGGACACTTGTCCGTCCGAAAGTGTCCGAGATTATCGGCCGGACGGACAGGCAAATCATATTTTCCGACGGACGTGGACTGTCCGAGGCAATATTTTGTCCGGTACATTCGGACACGGACATGTCCGAACAATTTTTCAGACAATTCCATTGTCCGAAACTGTCCAAAAAATTGTGATGTGCTCACTTTATTTTGTGTGCTATTATACGTGCTATATGATGATACAGAGAAACATTGGAATGCAATGACGTAAAATTAATGGAAGCTTCCCTGGAAGAAGAAAAGAACCTTCTCATCTCAGGTCCACCTGGTCCAACGATGAGAAGAAGGAAATCGATCGGTTGCGAGGAATGTTAAGGATATTTTTGTGTTTGTCCGGTTTCAAGCAATTTAAAATAAACCATTGTTTATTATTAATTGCTATTTAATTAAACTTTTTGTCTTGTAAATGACAAAAATAAATTACGCCGTTTGTTGCGTGTGTAATTTTGTATATAATTTATCCTACGTTACCGCATTCGAATTTCATTTAACATTTTTCGGACGGACTCGGACAACAAAAAATAATTCGGACAGTTTCGGATGTCCTTTTTGAAAATTTGTTCGGGCACGTTCGGACACGGACACAAAAGTTTCGATCCGGACAAACTTCGGACGGATTCGGACAGTTTAAGTCCAAGATTTTTCGGACGGTGGGCGCATTCGGACGCGAAAAATGGCTGTCCGACTCACCCCTACTTTGGACGATCCATTTCAATAGCGCGATCTATCGGTCATTTGTAACAATATAAAAGGTAAGTCTTGTATATTTTTATAAAACTAGACAGTTTTACTATTTCTTTCATATTATTTGAGAAAATGACGATTTTTTCTCTACCTCTTCGGTTATGCAAAGGGTAGCAAAACTTCAAAAACCCAAACATCTCTCATATAATGAAAAATTTTAAGCTCTAGCGATAACGTTGCCTATTAAATACTGAAAACGGTAGCAATAGGAGGATGTGAAGAAATCGCACTTATAACTGGTCTGGTACTAAGCTCATAAAAGCCCCAAGGGGGCGTGTCCAAGCTGATTGTTTACAAGATGCCTGATTCCTCAATTTGATGTAAATTTTTAAATCAAATCAACAGAAATAAAGAGGAAAACTTGAAGTAATAAATAAACAAAACTGAAGTTAAAATTAAATTTTTGCCAGAAAATGTACAATATGATTTAGGAAGCATTGATTGGCCGATGATGGATGTTATTAATAGAAGTTCGCATATTTTCAATGGCCCTTGCAAGCTTGCTGGCACTACTGTATGTGAGTTTATTTCACCTTTTTAATAGCATTAATCAGCTTTCGAAGTAGCTCTATTTCATTGAGATGGGTCTTATGGCTGCTGAAAATTAGATTTTAGATGTTGGCACCAAAAGCCATTTTTGGAAAGGCTACCGAGCTTTAAAAGAATTAAAGTTTAAGCAACCCTTTTAATATATTAACTATTAATAAAAGTGCATTGTTTGTGGTAAAGTAGTAAGAATAAGCAGATGAACTCTGAATGTGTTAGTGAAATGGTGGGCACTGGATTATTTCCAAAATTGCAAATGGGAATTAAGCTTACATAACCTTCTTATGATGTTCTTATTACTCAATAAGAATCACATAAAAACCTATCGCCAAAAAGAAATAAAATCTTGTATGACAGAAGTTATCCACAGTAGCAGAGCATTCTTTATCCAGTTGAGACAAATTGTAATGAAAGAAAAACATTTTCATTTTTATCAAATAGTGAATCACAGATAACAATGTAAGTCATGCAGAGTATCATATGACAGCGTAACTGATATGAGTTTTATATATTTTTCCCCATTCTGAAGGAATCCCCTAAGAGATATGAAAATTTTATTTGGATATTCGTACTCAGCGTTAAAAAACACATAAAATCTATATATCATGTCGACGTAATAAAATTTTCATATTTCAGACGCCATTTTGAAGGTGTTCCTGAAGATTTATGGGGGGCGACATCAAACCCTAAGCTTACTTTCGATGGTCTATCAGTATCAGATGTCAAAACTTCAAAATTCCTTAAGACAAAAAAGCTACATACACATAACGAATTCAGCCAATGAACAAATTTGTTTGATGAAAATAGGTATAAAGCATCTATGTACAAATACAATTAATTAAAATTTTCCAAAAACTGATTTTGTAAAGGTTATTACTATTTTGGATATTTTATTTCCATAAATATGTATGATACTTAATTCCCTAAATAGTTCAGCATGAATTTTGAACAATAGTATTCTTTTTCTGGGACAAAAAATTATTCAAATACAGTGGACCCGCGGTATTCCGACAAACGTTTTGCAAGGCGATGTCGAATTATCGAATTTGTCGGACTATAGAGTACTGCCATAGATAAGATTCAATATAAATCATGCGATGTGGAATTTAGTAAAATAAACAGCTTAAGGTTTATTATTAAACCAACATTATGTATTACAAAAACTAACAAAAAATAACAAATAAACGTATTTATATTCTTACTTAAAACCTGTTCAGACACGCATTAACGAAGGTTTGCCAAAATGAAATTTTGAATTTGCATGTCGGATTACAAGGGGGACCGGATTACCACGGGTCCACTGCATAACATTTACAATTTTTTTGCTTAAATAAAAGTAATGTGGTTTAATAATTTTCGATTTTTAGAAGTAACTTTCTTTATAAACCACAGAAACTGGTAGTAAGCAATTTATGTAGCTTTATAATTAACGAGACCTGTTGCGTCTGTTTGCATTAAAAATTGTGCATACAGTGTGAATAACAAAATTTAAAAAAATATGTACCTGATCGCATTATTTCGACTAAGGGAATTATCATATCCATATGTTTTCTGGCTGCAACTAAACCTTGAAGAATTAATATTTTGAAATATTTAAACATATCTGAATCATTTCCTCCCATAACTTCTACAAATTCGGGAGTTAATTTAAACGGAGATACTTCAAATCCAAGATTTCGAGGTGAAGTCGACAGGATGAAACCAAAATCTATATGAATAAGATGACCATCGCTGTCTAATAAAATGTTTCCATTATGCCTTAAATAAATATAAAAGATAAATTATGGTAATAACAAAATAAATAAGAGATATGTGAAAAAACTAATAAATATTTGTTAATAATAATAATAATAATGTAACCTACCTATCTTTGACTTGTATAAGATAACAAATTAAGCAGTATGCCGCACAACTGTGCACGAAATTTCTTTGGGCAGTGAGGAAGGCCTCTGAAGTATGTGGTCCATATTCTTTTATGAAATATTCTAATAAAGATAACTGACAATGTTTTTTAATTTGATGAAGTGATACAGTATTTAATATTGGTTCGATTAAACCACTATCATTGGAAAGACATAAAATTCTAAAAATGAGTATCATATAATGAATACTTTCAACGACAATTGGCAATAATACTCACTTGTATGGTCGAATCCATAATGGAACTAGTTCTATTTTCCAAATTTTCTGAAACATTTGTAAGAGTTGTGAAGCTAAAAGTTCTTGCCGTAAATCGTCACCACATTTAACAATGACAGAAAGTAATTTCCACGTGGATTTTTGTCCATATGGTGAGGATTCACGCACCCGTCTTTCTTTTTCCTGAAAAATATATACTTAGAGTTTTTTTAAAGTAAATGAAATTTCTTTACCATCCATGGTTCTTTTAAAGCTGCAGCAGAGGGATCTTCTGGATCATGAGAAAATGTCTTACTTTTACCTTCATGAAAAGAATTAGAAAGTCTTCTACGTATTTCACTAGCAAGAATACACAAAGGTGGTTCCCGGGAATCGCTTGAGTCTTGACTTAACTGTGATATGGTATCTCTATCTTTCTGTTTCTTTAGTTGACAGTACTGTAATGATACAAGATTATTTAGCTTATGATTAACAAAGGTGATTATTATTTATCAATAATAATTTGCACACGAAAATGTTTACAAAGCAGGGGAAAAATTGAAATTCTGTTCAGTAAAATCATAATCTGAAGTAACACTCATGCTTAGAAGATGAATATTACAATAAAGAAAACACGGGATGTTTAAATTCCTTCAATAATAATGATCAGAAAACAAAATTTATATTAAAAAGTACTTAAAATGATAGGTATGCATAAATGACCCAGATAATGTGTACATAATATACTCTCATTTTAGAGAAGGCCATAAATAACTTTCAAATGTAAATGAAATTTTGCAACATAACTACATAAAAAGTGTGATAAATATCTAGTTACTTCACTTTACCTGCTGGGAAATTTCGTCATCTTCTTGGCTCCAATCTGGATCATTATCATCACAAATACCGCTACACATACTAAATGCAGATATCGAAATGGTGTCACCTCCTAAATTTTCTTCTGATTTAGTATGTCGTAATGAACTCATAACTTTCTGCGGTATTGGTGACCTATATAAATCTTCAACTTCTATAATTTCTACATACATAATGTAAGGGGCCTATAATAAATAAATTTCATTATTTTTCATTCATTCATTGCTGTTGTAATTAATATAGCACTACCTTATCTTTAGAGTTTAAAACAGCAGCAGCTTGTGGAGGAATGCGAACGATATGATGTGGTTTTGAAGTCTCAAGAGGCAACCACACTCTCGCAGGAAGATTTAAATTAAGAGTTGTCAATTCGGCAACCAGTCTTGTAGTTTTGGCTTCCTTAGTTGGAATAGAACTTAAAAGCTTACCAATATTTATTAGTGCTTTCATGAATTCTAATTGTGGACTCAGTCGTGGAGCCTGTAAATAACACATTGCAAAATGAAAATTAAGGGAACAAATTCGGAATATGCAAAAACCTACCATACAGGTACATTCAGTCTTCTGTCCCCTAAGATCGTTAACAACGCCCAGGCAAGTTTCAAAACACATACAACCATTACTAAACGCTTTTCCTGAGTATAAATCACCTAAACAAAGTTTTGTAGACGTATTATTAACCCGTGAACCAGAAATAAGTGCAGATGCGTCACTCTGTGATCGTTGATGTGTTTTTTTAATAGGTGTAGTATTAGGTACGTTCAATTTATCACTATTGAAAGAAGTGGTCATTTTTTGGTCTTTGGGCCGTAATTCATCCGAAAGAATTAAGTTTCTTAATTTAATTTCGTGAGGTTTCTTTTTTGATGGCACCGATGCATCTGAACTATAGGCATCCAATAACCAGGCACATTTCAGTGAAAAATCTACTGATTTTCTACATCTGCAAAATCAAAAAAAATTTATATTAGGAAATATGTATTGAATTATTGATTATTATTATTATTAAACTATTTCTCAATTAAGGAAAATAAATGAAGTACCTAATTCCTGAATGTTATCAGTTCAATGACCACAATGTGGTATGCTGTAATCCTGTAATGGTCAGTAGAAATTTGTTACCGCATTTGATATTTGAGCGTATTTTAAAAATGTGTAAGTAATATAACTGTTAACCTTGTTAAGAACAGATGTACTAAACATCCTGCGACATGACACATTTCAGTAATCTCAACTTTATGATACAGTAATTTAATAGGAAAAGAACACCTTATACAATCTCTGAAGCAATTATCCTAAATTCACACCCATAAAAGTATTAAGCATAGTGTGTCCAACGTTGAACGTATCAAAAAAGATGGGCAAAATCTTTTCTTGATATTTGACAAATGCGTTGTCAATTTGCGAAATATATGGAATTTTAAAAATGATTTGACTATAACACTATTATAGGTAATAACGGTAATATACAACACAACCATTTTTTTTTAACATTATTACGGTTTTTGTGCGGCTTTCATACATGTAAAATGGGACACTCTGTAGTATTAAACGTTTCATTCATATGCAGCGATAAAGGAGCATTCTCTTTAACTACTAATCGTTTAAGAAGCTCAACAACTGCTTGTGATTTTTTGAAGAGTAATGTCATTGACACTGTAGGAGGTACATAAACAACTGTCCTCCTGTGCTAGTAAATTATTTAGGGTAATTCGGGTTTTTTTAATATAATCATTAGCGTTGATTAAATTAGCTTCCCACCATTGCAAATTTTCACCTACACTGCTTAATAATTAAGTACTAATTAGGTGAAAACGACTAGTGCCTTAGTCGTTAGGCACAACAACGCATTTAATTTGGATGAATTCTCTAAATAGAAAAAATGAATAAATGTATAAGAAATATTTGTTTCGCATAAAAAGCAGTTCATAAATTATGTGCTTTAATTGCAATATGAACAACTTCATTCCTTTTATTCTTGCACAGTATCTATTCACCTTTTTCTCCTTTTTTATATTCTACATAGGTATTGTACCTTTGTCATTTTTTGGTTCTCCCTTGTTTCAACATTATTTACTTACCTACTTATTTTATGAAGCTTGATGAATTTTTCAATTTTTGTTCGTTAAATGAATTTTCTTCTTTATTCGTTTGTCTTCCGCCATATTATACCCCTCCTCCTCTCTTAGCGGTCATTTCCAATTTATTTAATAACCACATATACCTAACCTTACTTTTGTTCCTTGTGACATATTTTTTGTTTTACTGTGAGATAAAAATGCCAATTTACATAATGTATGCATTAAAACAGGAATTCTTGTGTTGCAGTAAAAAATAAATAGGCACTAAATGATAGCAAGTAAAACAGCAACACGAATGTCAAATAACACAATTAAAATAAGTGCAACCAGAGGAAACGAACGGCGATGATTAAAGGAAAGCGGAGTAAATTACGGTTATTTTAGATAATAAGGAAATATCAAAGTATTCACGATATTAACGGGAGGTAAAAGCGGGGTTGCCGAAGTTAAAGGAAAGAGGAAACATTTCAGAAATAAAGAACGCGGAGGAAATATAAGAAATTTCGGTAAGCTGAGAGGCGCTAGGTCTTCAAAGTGGTGGAAAGCGGAAATAGATGCACAGTAGAGTGGGAGCATTCAAGCAAACAAATAGATTATGCGGTAACTATTTAGAATTCGAGGCCATGCACCAAGCTGTTTCAACTTTTCTCCTATAAGAGAGTATTACCAGACAACTAAGAAAAGTTATAACATAATGACCGCAAGGGACCCACCCTATCATTCATAAAAAAAATTCCGCGAAATTAGTTACTTACCGACAGCACACTAAACTGTTATACAATTTTTTTCCATTTTTCCTATAAGGTACCCTTATCATTCCTAAAACTTTTACCCGAAATTGAGATGGGCCCGGATTCTAAACTGTTACCGAGTTTATGCTCAGAAATGTCTCAAATCTGTCAATCATATTATTTAAAGAATTAATAATAAAATAAGTAGGTATAAGAGTTTCAAGGGCACAATCACTGTAATTTTTTATAACAATGATTTTCGCACGCTTGTGTACTTAGATGATTACCTACTGTCCTTAAGAGAATCTTGTATTCTACTACTTAATTGTACATAATTGTTGCATCTAACGCCCATGCAATTAATATTTAAAGGCTACGTCCTCTTTTACTAAAAGTTGAAATCTATTCCTTTGTACGAAAGTTCAATATGGCCGTAGTATAATTTCCTAATGATCTTCAATTGAATATCTATTTACAGAAATCTAGGTATGTGCATAAATTTCTCACAGATTTTTATTTTGCAATTTACTTTCCAAGATTACTTGGAATGTTGAAAAACATTTAAATTTTAAGTTAGTTATTCTAAATAGATTTTTGTTAATTGAGACATATGACGTAAAGTAACCTTAAAAGCGAGTGAATGGAAATTACGTCACCTAGTCCTAGTAGAGACACTGCAATTCAAATGGCAAAGTGAGCTATACGTATACATCCTGGTTAAAAGAAAAACATTTAAGTGCACAAAGTTAATAAACATTTTGTTTCAATACATGATTGTGAAGGATTAACGATCCTAACTCTTAAAATGCTATTATTATTTATTATTAGAAACAAACTGAAAAGTCCAGCCATATTCATAAAACTAAAATTAGAACTAGAATTAGAACAGGTTAAGTGCTTTCGACTTTTATGTTTTAACATTTTTTAAATTTCAAATATGCAGTAATTTCAAACACAGTTGTAAACGCCTTTCTAAAACCCTGGTTTTGACAGTTCGTTACTGTAGTCTTTGAACATAATATTCCACAAGCACTGTAGGTTGTTAATCGGTGGCAGTGCAAGTCTAAGACAGGTAGGACAACATCGAAGTAAACCATTAAGTACACGAACGATAGGATTGCCCTATTTTGTAATTCTTGGTTAATTAATGGAGCTACATATGTTACTTATACAGAGTGGTTCGTAAGTTGTGTTGGAGAAGTTTCCAGAGGTTTTATTTTGGTTTGCAACTGGTAGAAATCATCGCAATTTTCGATCAATCTTGCAGCAAGGAAAACCTGGCATCTTTCAAGGCAACAAAAATTATGTCACTGTACCACTACACAACATCGAATGACGGAAGCGTAGTCAGATTTCCTCCGCTAGACTAATTATCAACGACCATTTTATTCTATCTTTATCGGAATTGGAAATTATGCTAGGAGTGGTTTCCCACTTTACACAGTATTATCTCGGAATTATCACAAACACTAAAGCCTACTTTCAGAAACATCGAACTTGTATCGATTTACTTACCTAGTATATACTTTTGTAAAAAAATATCTAGCGTATCTATACATGAACATCATTCAACTAGCGTAAAAATAACGGCGAACCAAAAAGTAAAATTGCAAGTAACCTTGATACCCATTCAAATTTTTGGAAAATGCTCCAAAGAACCACAATTACACCACAATAACTTGCGTCAATGTTAAGTAGATTGTCTAAATTATTTGATGATCAAAGTAAGGCTTAAATGGAAATTTTTAAGTAGACTTGAAAATATTTTGTATATCTTTTTGGGGTGTTGGATACGACTTTTGAACTTCTAACCGTTTATCAAAATGAAAAAATAACACATTTTTTGCCAAACAAATCGTTTGGCTTCTAGCGCAAAATTGTGTGCAAAATGCTTCGCACACTAAGTGGAGAAGTGTCACCGGCTTGTGTCCATGTTTATATCTTTTTACATGCAATAAGTGGCTGTGACATCGGATGAAATGGATTCCAATCGAGATTGAAATGTTCAAAAACCCGAACGCTGACGAAACAGAATGTAGGTAATTGCTTTGTCATGAACCGAAGATGTTGCACGTCAGCACATTTCACGTGTGTAATATCAAGTGCAAGAAGGTCTAGGTAACTAAAATAATCCTGAAGAACGGAGCTGTACCAGGTACCAGGTCGAAGAATGGGCTACTTCAGATTACCGCCCTTCGGCCTGATGTATTACTTCAACAGGTTTCTTACAAATGCAAGAAAGGGTGTCGAGGGATCTATAACTGTAAGGGAAGTAGGCCTTCTTTCTTCAAACCTTTGTGCAGTTGCTATGGAATCTGCAGTAACGCTGGTGTGATAAACCTCCGGCAAAAAATATTGGTGAGAACTGAGAAGTTGAACAATCGGATTTAGCACATCAAAAACATAAGAAAAGAAAGCTTATAGTCAAAACTTTAAAACATTCCTGTAAGTAACTAATGACTACGAAAAAAATTGACACAATTCTAGTTACATAAAATAATTTCAAAATTGAAGATTGCAATGCAGGTAAATTACAATTTCATTCCATCTCTTTTGGAAAGGTGGCTTTTATGAAATGTAATTACAATATCGAAAGTTAACAAACAAAGATATATTCCAATTTTTACAAACATTTCTTGAGAAAGCATAAGATCGTATAACCGTATACCTACAACCGAGTACACAACATTTTTTCCTATCATTAAAGAAAAATAATGTACAAAATAGAACGTGCTTCAAAATCTATTAACATTGTAGTGAACAATTGTCTTTCATAAGGTAGGTTCAATTATTTTGTGGTAGGTTGAATTATAAGGAAATACAATGACGTGCGCGTGCATTTAGAGTACCTACGTAAACTGCGCGTGAAATATTCGGTGAATCCCTGTAACTAACTAGGAAGTAAATGTACAAATTATTGCTGGGGTTTACCAATCTGTATTTCTATTCAAACGATACCATAAAACAGATAATGTAACCATTTTCAAAGTTATCAGTCGAAATAACTCGTAGATCACAGAAAATATTAATCACATGAATAAACAAGTACGTTTTGTTGAGGATATGTCAAAATCAAAACTCACATTTTAAATATAGGTAGTCTGTCCCACGAGAGCTCGAGTGTGACTCATACCTAAAAACTATCCGAACGATATAAATTGAAACGTTTATCTTAGCTATCTTCTATAGGGCATTTTAATCTTCTAACCTCAAATGTACCAAAATATAAATGTTGTACTCTTATTTACCTGAACTATTCATATTAACGGTAAATTTGATCCACCGCAATCGCGTTCGTTCTCAAAATATTTGAGTACGTTCATTAGCATAATCTGCGATTGACTTTTTAACGATTTATTGGTAAGCGACATTATAAAGCAAATATAGTAACAATTAATTTACTACGATTAGTACGTTTACGTAATTTACAATGTTAGAAGATATATTTTTTATATTCGCTCTCTTTTCCATTAGGTACTTTTTGTAAGTATGACAAAGACAACCTAATAATTTGCGTTAATTCACACACCAATAACTAATGAGTCACACTCGAGCTCTCGTGGGACAAACTATATAATAGTACCTAACTGAAACAAAGAGTTTCAAAAAATTATCATCTTTTGAATTCTCTCTCCAAAAACATATTATGAGTAAGATTTATTTCCTTGTTAGAAATAATTCACTGTATTACTTAAGTATTTGATTTTTATTTATTTATTGGTCTTTATTTTTTAATTAAAACATTATATTTTTGGGATTCTAAGAAAATATAGGCCCCTGGGCCTGGGGATCTCGCACTAACGGACTTGCGACTTGCGGTAGAAAAACAGTCATTCGTAAGAATAATAAATTAAGGCTACCGTCCTCACAGTACAATCAAATTTTTGTTATGGATAGTTTTATTTGGCATAAAATTAAATTTTCGAAAAGGTGAATAAAAACATATACTTATCTTTTTTGGGCCTATAAATATATTTGGTTCCATGAGGATTTACCTAAGACAAATAAAACTCCCAACCTGCCCCTTAATTATTTAATCGTAATGATGATTGTGTGGCGACATGTTTCGGGAAACACTATTCCCATTTTCAAGCCAATGGTGTAATTCGATGAATTAAATGTTTGTGTAGTTGAATTAAATAGCCCAAGTTGTGGCTATGAATGCCAGAATGAGGGATGAAATGGATTAAATTATGGGGAAAACTAAGATGATCACAATGGCATTCATAGCCACAACTTGGGGCCTCGCTTAGAGACCCCCTTTAGTTTTATAAAATTTTACCTCTGATCTTCGGATCATGTTAATGTTAAATTAATTGTAATTACATCATGTGCTTAGTTTATTTTAACCTATAAGTATTTAATTCAACTACACAAACATTTAATTCATCGAATTACACCATTGGCTTGAAAATGGGAATAGTGTTTCCCGAAACATGTCGCCACACAATCATCATTACGATTAAATAATTAAGGGGCAGGTTGGGAGTTTTATTTGTCTTAAGTTATCTACAACCCCTTTGTAAGTCACGAACTACACTATGAATCCATGAGGATCTCACAAATTTATATAGGTTTACCTATAGCTATATAAATTTGTGATTAAGATTATTCAACAGTAAGTTCCCAGTTTGAAATGGCCATTGCTGTGCTAATTTGTAAGATTTTGAAAAAATAAAAGCGCAATTCTGTTTGTAAACAAACGGGGTTTCTTTTGATGGCACACCACCTCACATACACAATTCTGTAAAAACACTACGTACATATTAAGAAACATATTTGGTGATTAGTAGACACTTAAAAACCTCAAAGAAAGAGGGTTTCTTAGTAGACCTACCGTGAAGAATTGAAACAATGAAAACATTCCCCTGAATGCACTTCACAATGCCGTTCATAACATAGAAGGAGGACTATATCTCATTGAACACTCATCTTTAATTTTTTCTTCTCTGGTCTTTATTAAGTATGTAAGTATTATACCTACTTATATAAAATATAAAGAAAGGGACGTCTAACTTTATACATAAGTCATATTGATAAGTATGAAATACAGACTGCTCTATTATTTGTGATTAGCTAATAGGTTACCATGCGGTCGTTAAAGGTGTAGGTAATGTACTATTCACATTAAGTATGTGTATCGTGTATCTAATCCCCATTGGCCGTTGGCGGGAGTGTAGTGTCGTTTAATAAATTAAGCGAGTTAATCAATACTGAGTATATTTAAGAGTTATTTGAAAGTGTTGTTAGGTACTACAAATTTGTATGAAAAATTTTTGATTCTAATTGCTATTAAATGGATATTATGTATTACATTATATTATATAATATAAGGAAGTTGTTGGGAATTGGGAACTCTGCCTATGGACGGGAGCAGAGTGATTATTAACTTAATTGTTTTTGTAAGTAGATAATTATTGGCTCCTTGTAATTGTAATCAGTTCCCCCTCTTTTTAGTTCCTGATGAAGCCAAAAACCCCTTGGCGAAAATTTGAATAAAAATTACTAAAAGTTAATTCACCGCAAGGTTTTATTCCCAACAACTTCCTTATATCAAATTGTAGACCAAAAGACTCGCCTTGACCTTATATTATATTATATTATATTATATATTAGTTACTTATAGCACAGACTGTATTGTCTGTGCTTATAGGAGAGCTTCGAGGAAAACCTATTTCTGCCTGTTCAACTATGCAAAAAATTATGATGATTAAGGAAACATACATGTACTTATATGTTTTTTAATTACAACACATTTCAGAAAATTCGCAGAATAGTACCGATAGTTTTTAAGTGGCCTTTTATAATATTTTTAGCAATTGTGGCCATTTTGACAATTTTGGAGCAATTTAGTAATGGGAAAAATGTACAAAATGTTCTTTGGTAGTTTACCCTTTGGGCATGTGTGAAATAATTACCAAAAATAAAACATATCTACAGAAAATTAGTATTTTATGCGATGCTGATGCTGCTTTACAAAAGCAAAGATTGCTAAATGTGTAAATGACAAGTGACAATGAGATTGTGTTTAATTGTGGTTAGTGTTTAGGACGAATGCGTGCTAAAATCCGGATTTGGAAAGATTTCCAGTGTGAAAGCAAATAAAAAATTCCTCATGATAACTCTATTTGTAGCAAAGAACAACGACCCTACTTTTCACCTTAGAAAGTGCTAATGACACGAGTAAAGTTCTTATACGGCAACAAAAAGATCAACGTCAGCTTGCATCGACCCTCTTTGAATTCATATTTTAAGGGTGAATAGCCCGAACCTGTTCAACTTTTTAAACGTGTGATTTCCGACGTTTACAACTTTAAAATATCGAAACTATTACAATACAATTATTTTGAATTTTTTCCCTAAACATATTTTCGTTGTGTAACCTAACTGTAACAATAGCTAACAAGAGGGTAGGTCGGAGTAGAAAGAGCAAGAGGAAATTAACGACTGATAAATGGAGATAATTATTGTTAGCAAAGTTCATGATAATAATGATTGCCGAAAACATAGGAAAATCATAACATCATAAGGAATAAAGCTATGTAGTATATCTATCCATGGGATTATTCGCTCGGTTATTCGTTCTCAAGAAACTGTAGTTTTATTATGGCAAAAAAATTTCAATAGGTTTTGGAAACGGTCATTATACTATTTTAAACCTGCACATACAGGGTTAGTAAAAAGTCCCGGAACGGTCGAATAACTTTGTTATTTGAAAAGTATGATTTCTGAAATTTGGTATGGGGGTATAGTTAATATAAATGCATTTTATGCAATAAAGTTTTTTTTTTTTTCACTTCCGGTGTAATCGGAAATACGTCCAATTTTTTTTTTTAAATGGAACCCCCAGATTTTTTTAACACTTTTGAATGCAAAATAAAAAACTACGTTCAGGAAGTATTAACATGTTTAATTTTATTCACAACAAAACAGTTAAAAAATTAAAAAAGTGTCCTAATACAGAAAAATCAAGATACCTGTCTATTCAGGTTGCGATTACAATAATTGTTCAAAATGCTCTCCATTTACAATTTGACAAAAATGTAAACGGTCAGTAAAATTTCTTATTGAATTTTGTATTTGTTCTGGAGTGATGCGATTGACCTCTTGAACTATTCTCTCTTCCAATTGTTCAAGATTATGGGGACACTTTTTTAATTTTTTAACTGTTTTGTTGTGAATAAAATTAAACATGTTAATACTTCCTGAACGTAGTTTTTTATTTTGCATTCAAAAGTGTTAAAAAAATCTGGGGGTTCCATTTAAAAAAAAAGTTGGACGTATTTCCGATTACACCGGAAGTGAAAAAAAAAAAAACTTTATTGCATAAAATGCATTTATATTAACTATACTATACCCCCATACCAAATTTCAGAAATCATACTTTTCAAATAACAAAGTTATTCGACCGTTCCGGGACTTTTTACTAACCCTGTATAAATTCACTAATAAAAATATGACAAATTTAAAGAATTGCATATCTACTTAGAAAGTTGATAGAGAAATTACAAAGTGCAGTTCTACGAGGAATGGAGCTAACTTTACTTTTACAATTAGCTACGTGAATATCACTTAGGTACTTATCGTTAAGAATTCCAAAATCGTAATAAATTATGATAGTACAGGGAAGTGAAATGGCCTTAAAATGTCACGTTAAACACACACATTTGTATTAATAGAAATGGATGTGTGTATGCATACACTTCGAAATACATCTTTGTTTGCTTATATGTTAATTTGCTTAAAACCAACAGTTTATTTTAATTGTTAATGTTATTTATTATTCACTAAACAAATTTTGAATATTTAAGTTACTAAATTTACATTTCATTTATACTTGTATTAAGGAGGAGATTACTGGCTGTATGCAAATATTTTTCCACAATTTCATTGTGGTTTACCTACTCCTATTTATGTCTGCAAGCAAGCTTTCCATGTTCCCTGCTAAAATGTCGCTATGTCGCTTGTTAGTAAGAAATATTTGATAATGTTGCAACTATTGCCGCTTTCAGTAAAATAGGTAAAGAAAACTGGCGCAACAAGCAATCATTTCAACATTAGGGGCAATATAATGGGTGCTTAACTATTTCAGTCGGTTATTAGATGTTAAATTTAGTAGAAGGCGCCTCTGTTGAAATAAGTTTCGTGGAGAATTTCATTAAGCCCTAAATTAAGTTTTGGGTGTGTCTCAAGCAGGTAATCGTTATCATAAGTAAGAAACTAATAATAAATGTTAAGGTTTCTATCTTTTGTTAAGTTATACCAAAGAGTATGTTAGGTATACCTACATAAAAATAATTGTGTCGAAAACAATTAAATGAATCTAACAAGAGTGAAAGTGTAAATACGATTTTGTAAGTTACTCAGACATACTTGAACTACTTCACTGTATCATGGCAGTTGAGAAAACTACAACCATTTTTAATTAAAAATTTGCATATTGTTAACATTGTTGGACTTATCTCATATACTTACTTACCTATGAACTAGATATGGATGAATAACTTCAGCAACATTGTGCATATGAATATATAAGCAAACCAGCTGCGAAAGGTAGAAGTCCACTTGTGAATCCTGGAAACTAAACATTCTATTTGCTATATAACTTTGAACACCAGGCTCTTTGCTTTTAAATAGGTAATGCATAGCCATAGGCACATCGAACACTTTGCTTTCGAGCAACCGTAATATACCCGTACTCGGTTTAGGAGGTTGCAAGTCATATACACATCGAGGACTACTTAATGTATTATCACTTTCTCGCACATCATTTACATTCGCGTTTTCGTTATTTTCCGAATTTATATATACACTTTCACAACCGATTTTTAATTTACTTTTTTCGTCACACACACTAAGTATACAATCAGAATGTTCCATATGTGGTAGTAAATCAGATCCATCACAAATATCAGCACCAGAGTCTAAACTTTCACGACTTCGATTATTTACGCTACTTAATAGCTCCTCGCTAGAGTCTCTCATCTCATTAGCACATCCATCCGAACTACATAGTATACCCGAATCGTCAGAGCCCAAACTCGCAAGTTCGTCTCTTTGTGTTTTTGTGGCGGACGAATCGCTGCAATTATTATGTCCATCTGACGATGTAACCGTTGTGACGTTTTCGCATTCGGGACTAGGTGTTACATCTACTTCAGGTATCCTTTGAAGAGCGGAGTCCAAACTACGATTCCGATGGTGAAGGGTTAGATGAGTATTGGTAACCGTTGTTACTTGTGTTATAGGAGGAAGTAGAATGCCCATAGACCTAGAATAAGGACGGAATTATTAAAATGTTTCGTAACTAAATTCATAATTAAATATTATTATTATTATAGGTTAATGACGGCTAGTTAGGAGAAAGTTTCAAAAGTATGAAATTATGACTTGAATCATTTGGATTTTGGCACAACTATAGTACTTACTTTCAATTACAATTAGACTGACCCCAAAATTATAGTCAGACGTGACACATAGTAATCGTTACGTTATAACAACCAGTAGGTACTAATATAGGTAATTGAAAAAAAGGAGCAGTAGATAATAAATAATAGTGATTTGTAAATTAGAGAAGATAGTAGACGTTCTTTTCAACTTGAGCTTAATTAAATTGACAGAGTTTCATACATACTTTTGTCCAAAAACCACATAAAAATATATGGGTAATATAAAAAATGGCTGACAGACAAAGACAGCAATTTAGACAAAGATAGCGATACAGACCAAGATTTCAGTGACTGATTGTTGTGTCTATCATTACCTATGAAAGTGATTTTGTATCGTTCACGTTACTTTTATCTGTGTTAATACAGAATATTTATGCTATAATTTCTACTTTCATATTAAAACATTTTTTCAAATACAATTGGCTTTTTAAAACTGCTCCTTACATAGTAAGACGTATAGAGTAGTTCAATACTCATCTAACGATACCTTAAACATGAAAATCGACCAAGTACTTTGGGAGATATTTGTATTTTATCGTATCGCGAAGGCAAGCCGCCATTTTTCAAAATGGCGCCCAAACGCCACAAATTTAAAAGTGGCACCCACGCTAAATTACATCCGTAACATGTCAAAACTTAATTGCGACCATAAAAAAAGCCCCCCCCCCCCCCCAAACACACCGGACTACTTTTATTTCTCCTTATTTGTCAATTTATTATATTCACTTACTGCCTTCTCGTTTTTGTATTGCTTACATACGTAACTAAATTAGATTTTCCCAGAAAATGTGTATATAATATTACCGACAATAAGAAACCTTCCTTCTATTTATTTATGAAATAAACTACGTACTTCGAATTTGGAAGTTTGCCGGAGAATAAAGTTCTTTTTTTCACTACTAGCAGAAACAGCATAGGATTTTTGATGTCACAGCCGACTATGAAATATCGAGTTAGAGGTTAATAATTTTTCATTATTCACTACTAGTTAATAATGAACAAATACACATTTTTTAATAAATCTGTCACATTGTTGAAGTAACTAACGTGCATACACTATTTAGTATGATGGAGAAATTTCATTTAGTAATATTTAGTGCATGAAAAACATTTCTTTAATATATAAATTTAATATCAAGTTATGACGTGATTCAAAAATGAATAGTTCCGCGCCATTACGAATTAACTTCTATTTGACAGCTGTAAGACAAAGTAAGCCTACAAGATTTAAAAGTGCTTATTTTAAATGAAACTTTATAAATAAATTAATATATTAGTGTAATCGTGATGAGGTCGGGGCACAAAGAGGGTAATAGATTGAAGAAATTAAACACCTTACAGCCTCCCCTTAATACATAATATACTTATATAATAATTCGAAGTGAATACGAAGTTGTGCGGCATGTTGTGGGAAACAGCTGATCCCATTTTCAAGCGAATTTATTGTTCTAGGTAAGTGTAAATTTTAAAGTTGACGATTTCCAATGTTGTTAATTTTACTTAAAACTTTTTGCATTTTAACATATGACATTAAATTTATGTAATTCGCTTGAAAATGGGATCAGCTGTTTGCCGCAACATGTCGGACAACTTCGTATTCACTTCGTTTATTATAATATATTAACGGAGGTTGTAAGGTGTTTAATTTCTTCATACATATTAGTGTAAATAAATACCTAGTAGTGAAAAAAATAGTATATACACCACGGTAGAGAAGACCATTGTTGACCTCCCGCCTTATTTCCCTCGGTGCTTCACACCTCGCGAAATAATTTGGCGGTCGGTCAATAATCATAGTCTTCTCTACCTTAGTGTATAATATACTATTCTTATACACAATTAGCCTTATAGGGCATCTGAATTAAATTTATGAGTACTATCTAAAATTCTAAATTGATAACCTTTATTAAGACATTGCAAAATACAAACTTAGAGTTTTGTGAATGTGATTCATACTTTTAATTTAATCAATTGCGATTTGTGTGTAATCTAAAAATACATTTGCTGTCAGAAGAAAGCTTATTTACTTTTTTATTTATTTTATGTATTTTTTCTTATAACAAGAATCTTTAACTCAGACCATAGTAATAACCTCTGGATATACAAGGTGTACAATTGGCCGATGCACCCCATAAGGATTTCAATGTAAAAATTTTAATATTCGATTATTTGCTTTCCTAATTATTTTCGATAAAAAGTCTATTTAACTTTTTTGTAGAGACAAAAATTCTGAATCGACTGATGTTACTTATTTTTATTTTAAATTTTTCCACAAACAAATATTTGAGCAAATAAAAATTTCCACTTTCTCAGAAGGCGGTGATGCCTTGAAATTGTTGACAGGTAGATATTGATTTAATAAAAAAATAAAGTTTTACACAATGCAACTAAAACTACTAAATAAATAAAACAACTTCATTTAACGAATCTTAATGATAATAATTAGTTTCCAGAACAAAACCATTTAATCATTTCGACTTTTCGTTTGCTTAGATTTAGCGCACTACAATGATGCTCATTGACAAACAACTACCTACCTATTGTTTTTATGTCAACCATGCCATGGCTCCACTATTTTTTGAAAAGTATCACTTTTAATTTTCAATTTTTCTTCATGCTATGCTATATTAAATTAAATAAAAACAAACAACATGTACAGATTTAGATTTTTTATATCTACAAAAAAGATCAATGACCTTTTTGTCTAAAATACTTAGGGAAGCAAATAATCGTATACTAATTAAGATTTTTACATTGAAATCCCTATGGCGCATCGGCCAATTCTACACCCTGTATAACTCTAACTTTGGAATATGATAAATTTACGCTTTAACAAACAACTACACTAAATTGTTTAAAAATATCAAAAGAAATTGTGTAGGAGAAAGTAAGTAAATACATATTTACACATTTATTGTGAAATCTACTTAGTACATAAGTATCAATATGAATCACAATCATAAAAATAAGCCGTGTATCACGGATCTTTCCTATATTTTTTTATGACATCGTGAAGGGTTTAAGTGGCTATATGTATTTGTATTTTTTAATCAAGCCTTTTTTTAAGAAATTGTGTCTAAATGCTTCACCCTGACGCAACACATACCGCATTTGCTACACGCATAAACACGAAAAGTAAATGCAGATTTTCCTTATTTTGAACAATAATAATGCAGTTCATGATTCATGATGGTAGCGAGAATCGTGGGAATTTTTACAGAATTGATCTTTATGTAATACAAAGAAACAAGGCTAAAAAATTAAAAAAAAATATTGGAATTCTCTCCTCGATTTCAACTGATAATTTAAAATTAGAGCAAAAAGTATTAACGCTTATTAATTGTTAGGTAACATCAGTCTTATATGTAGGTACTTATAACACATTTTTGCATTACATACTTGTAATGAGCGCCTAAATTATAATCCTCGGTATAATCATTGACTTTCTACACTATAGACAAACAGTGCAATGTTATAAATTCCCGACAAATATTGGAGCTGTGAAAGTGTTAGTTTGGAGCTGTGCCACCAAATATTCACAGCGCCACTCTCGTTATATAAATATACGTCATAAATGTACGTCATGTTTACGTTAGCGCCCGTCCTATATTCTGATAACGTTACAAGAAATACAGTTACTTACTACGATCACAGAACGTATATTACGTTCTAATTGCGTACTATGATAACATCAATGGAAATTGCAGTGCTGTTACAAAACAACACCTGCCTGCAATTCAATCTCTTTATTTACGGCTTCTTTCATGAATTTGCTTTGAAACATTTTCTGCTGTAGTTTTATTTGTTGGTGTCCTGTCCGATATTTTTGTACATATTTCCATTTCAAACCGCATAAATTTCACTACCGTATTTACTTAAGGATAACCTTAGATTTTTTAGAGGACTTTTCAACATGTAAAAATTCTCCTCCGTTGTTTTTGAATCGTGGGCGCAAATCTCAATAAAAATTCTCCCGAAATGTCTTGAAAAATCCGGGAGGAAATGCTCTAGCGGGGAAAGTCCATGAGAAAAGTCCTCCTTTGCGTTTTGCACTTCTTGAATTAAGCCAAGTCCTCTAAGTCAGAGTGTTTTTAAAGTATTTTTTATTATCGAGATTTTAATTTAAAAAAAAGAAGAAGAAAATAAGATGTTCTCGCGGACTTTTCCCGCTAGCGCTAGAGTATTTCGTCCCGGATTTTTCCAGATATTTTCGGAGAATTTTTGTTGAGATTTGCGCCCAGGATTCATGAAAAACGGAGTGATGTTGGTTCTAAAAATTGTCTATCACGCTCTCAATTTGAGAGTAAGGAAGGAAGGAGTGGGGGGTGGGGGGATTTAGGCTAAAGACGGGGCGGAAAGAAGATTTGGAAGAGCACAAAAAATGCTTTAGAGAAGGTGATAAGATGTACACAAGAGCAAAAAGAACAAATGAATGACGAAAAAATGCAGGAGATAGAAACATGTAACAGGAAAAATGAATCACAAATATACTGTATACTCATAAAAAAACAAAAACACAAGGTAATATAACTCAAAGAGGAATGAAGGACAGCAACGGAAAAGGGTGATGACTGAAATGAGAAAACAGGATAAAAAAGAAGAGGAGAAATGAGTAGGAAAGATGAAGTGACATGTGAAATGTATTATGTGGGGACTTAACCAAACGGATTTGTAATTCCCGGAAAGGGATAGCTATGTATTCTTAACGAATGTTAAGGTGCAACAAAATAAAATGAACATCTCATTTTTAACAAACATTTCCACGGATTCCAAAAAACAAATAATCTTTTCGTGATTCGACGCCGATGAGGTAAGGTTTTTTCAAAAAACAAATTTTAAAAATGGATTGTTGGTGTTAAAAAAATAAACGCATTGCGATGAATTTATAAACACATTTTTCGAATAAACTATGTGGGTGGGAATAGGTATGTGGCATCGTCACAATTATAACAAGTGTGAATGAAACGTCATTAAGCTGATGGTGCCTTTTATGTAATGACGTTCCATACTGAAAAAATCAATAAGATTTGCATTCCAGTGTGTATAACAAGTTGCCTATTTAACGCAAAAATTCACTAAATAGTAGTTTTCACTTTTCCCTATCTCACCGTTTGTCTATAGTGTAGAAAGTCAATGGTATAATCAATTGCTCATCAGTTTGTACGTCATCTCATAAGCATAATCTATACTACTTCTCCTTGTAACCGGAAACTATTATGTGATTGACATTTGAAATATTATTACAAATAAACATGAACTTGCACATGTTAGACCATTGATACCATTGACTTTCTACACTATAGACAAACGGTGAGATACGGAAAAGTGAAAACTACTATTTAGTGAATTTTTGCGTTAAATAGGCAACTTGTTATACACACTGCAATGCAAATCTTATTGATTTTCTCAGTATGGAACGTCATTACATAAAAGGCACCATCAGCTTAATGACGTTTCATTCGCACTTGTTATAATTGTGACGATGTCACATACCATTGACTTTCTACACTATAGACAAACGGTGAGATAGGGAAAAGTGAAAGCTACTATTTAGTGAATTTTTGCGTTAAATAGGCAACTTGTTATACACACTGGAATGCAAATTTTATTGATTTTGTCAGTATGGAACGTCATTACATAAAGGCACCATCAGCTTAATGACGTTTCATTCACACTTGTTAGGTGACGATGTCACATACCTATTCCCACCTACATAGTTTATTCGAAAAATGTGTTTATAAATTCATCGCAATGCGTTCATTTTTTTAACACCAACAAATCAATGTTTAAAATTTGTTTTTTGAAAAAACCTTACCTCATCGGCGTCGAATCACGAAAAGATTATTTGTTTTTTGGAATCCGTGGAAATGTTTAATTTTGTTTAAGTTAAAAATGAGATGTTCATTTTATTTTGTTGCAGCTTAACATTCGTTAAGAATACATAGCTATCCCTTTCCGGGAATTACAAATCCGTTTGCCGGGGTGGTTAAGTCCCCACATAATACATTTCACATGTCATTCTTTCTTATCCTGTTTTCTCATCAGTCATCACCCTTTCCCGTTGCTGTCCTTCATTCCTCTTTGAGTTATATTACCTTGTGTTTTTGTTTTTTTATGAGTCTATACAGTATATTTTTGATTCATTTTTCCTGTTACTTGTTTCTATCTCCTGCATTTTTTCGTCATCCATTTGTTCTTTTTGATCTTGTACATCTTATCACCTTCTCTAAAGCATTTTTTGTAGTCTTCCAAATCTTCTTTCCGCCCCGTCTTTAGCCTAAATCCCCCCACCCCCCACTCCTTCCTTCCTTACTCTCAAATTGAGAGCGTGATAGACAATTTTTAGAACCAACATCACTCCGTTTTTCATGAATCCTGGGCGCAAATCTCAACAAAAATTCTCCGAAAATATCTGGAAAAATCCGGGACGAAATACTCTAGCGCTAGCGGGAAAAGTCCGCGAGAACATCTTATTTTCTTCTTCTTTTTTTTTTAATTAAAATCTCGATAATAAAAAATACTTTTAAAACACTCTGACTTAGAGGACTTGACTTAATTCAAGAGGTGCAAAACGCAAAGCAGGAATTTTCTCATGGACTTTCCCCGCTAGAGCATTTCCTCCCGGATTTTTCAAGACATTTCGGGAGAATTTTTATTGAGATTTGCGCCCACGATTCAAAAACAACGGAGGAGTATTTTTACATGTTGAAAAGTCCTCTAAAAAATCTAAGATTATCCTTAAGTAAATACGGTAGTGAAATTTATGCGGTTTGAAATGGAAATATGTACAAAAATATCGGACAGGACACCAACAAATAAAACTACAGCAGAAAATGTTTCAAAGCAAATTCATGAAAGAAGCGTAAATAAAGAGATTGAATTGCAGGCAGGTGTTGTTTTGTAACAGCACTGCAATTTCCATTGATGTTATCATAGTACGCAATTAGAACGTAATATACGTTCTGTGATCGTAGTAAGTAACTGTATTTCTTGTAACGTTATCAGAATATAGGACGGGCGCTAACGTAAACATGACGTACATTTATGACGTATATTTATATAACGAGAGTGGCGCTGTGAATATTTGGTGGCACAGCTCCAAACTAACACTTTCACAGCTCCAATATTTGTCGGGAATTTATAACATTGCACCGTTTGTCTATAGTGTAGAAAGTCAATGTTGATACATAGGTACATTAAAACGGTATGAGAATTTTATACCTACTCGATTTCTTGTAACCGTCTTGAATAGCATTTTCTTCGTTAAAGCCGGTAGAGCAAATTAGACGAACGAAACAATATAATTATTAATTAATTACATTCCTAAAAAACAGTCATCTGTTAAATTTTGAGATCAAGTCGAACTTTCTTTTCTAGATGTTACATTCTTCTCTGATAACATTTATACAAAATTTCCCTTTCATGTATCTAATCTAATCTGCTGGTAATACGCTAATCCGCATTCGTTTCTTTGCCCTACTGTACGCATCGAGGATTACTTTAACTACAAATTCAAAATGACCTATACACGCCTCGCTACACTTCCTCTGTTATGCTAAAAATACAACCATACATTTTGGTGTGCAATATTACAAAAGTTCTATTATCGTAATTATAGAAGAATGAATCATTTCAGTTTTAGGAAACCCACACAGGTATAATCCAGTCAAGTTTTATAAGGTTTCTTGTTTATTCTCCGAACAGGTTGCTGCTATTCCCACCAACAAGTTGTGATACAACTCGTTGCTAACAAATTAGCATTGAATTAGAGGAAACGCAAAAAAAACCGGCTATTAAAGCTTCTAAATTATCAATAAACCTTGACCAAGAATTATAATGTTACATAAACTGAGACCACTGTGTAGTGGGATGCTGCGTAATATAATTAAATTTGTAAACGTTACAAACAAAATTTTAGTGCAGACAAACTTGAAAATTTACTGTTATAGTTATACCTCGAGTTATACGATAGAAAATAAAGAATGATGCAGTCAGTGGCACATGTATGCAATAAAATACACTTTCTAGTTTCGAATATTTACCAAGAAAGTTGCAATTGATTGTAATTACTTAAAGTAGGACGTATTTATACATAATAATACATATTTCTTTAAAATAAGCCTATTTAAACTAATTTTTATAACCAGTGCGGGCAGTGCTAAGCTCGATATTGTTTGTTTTATTATATAACAGTCATAATTAATACCATACCGAGAAAAAACCACTGAAAAGAATACTAAGAAAATCACTATTAAATTATGGGTATTCGTAACCACAAAATGGTTTAGTATATTCTACTCAGACTCAGCTTTCACGTGAATTGCTATTCCTTACATAATAAGTCCGTTGTTTCCAATTTTAAATAATTTCACTAAATAAAGAAGAGAATAAGAAGTGATGTGATTATCCGATAATATGCGATGAAATTAGGTTAAACTAGTTCTTTAAAGGCAATTCTTCACAAATGTGCAGGTGTAAGTAAACATGCATTAGGGAAAGAACAGGGCGGAATAGGTACCATTGATTTTTTTTCTTACTTGGGATTAGATGTATCATGATGAACAGAACCTGAACAGTCGTATAAGGAAGACATATTTTAATCATACGGACAAGAACTGAAATGTGATTTCCAATTTTCCATCAACAGGCGTATTTTTGGAAAATATTCGTAAATATTCACATTCGTTCTGTACGCACACGCGTATTATACCGGGTGAATATTCCGAAACCGAACAATAGGCCATTAACATGGGAAAAAGGTTTTTCGCAGATTGCGGCTCCCCTTCGCCCCCTTTTAACTTAGAGGGTTTATAATGACACCAATCGAAAGAAGATTTTAGGTACAACAATAACATTAATACGTTTTAATAAATGACAATAAATGAAAGAATCTGTCACTTGAATGACTTTTGAATCTGTTTATTGTCTTACGAGTCATGGCCCAACATGATTTTCCGAATTGAATTTATTGCGAATTTTTGGCAAAATAATGAGAAATACAACTGAAAATTAACTAATTCGTATATCGTTAGATGACAAAAAAAAATCTTATTTCGATTGGTGTCATTATAAACCCTCTAAGTTAAATGAGGGAGCAGCAATCTGCGAAAAACCTTTTTCCCATGTTAATGGCCTATGTTCGGTTTCGGAATATTCACCCGGTATAGAAGGTAGGGATGTAAAACCCGGCATCAGCTGCAATTAAGTATTAATTGAATTCGAACAATTTGTTTTTTTTGTTGAGAAAAATACGATGTAATAACAATGAACTTTCAAATCTATTGTTTCACATATTTTCGATGAATAGTATGGACAGGTTTGTTAATAAGAAATTTTAACATTTTGCTGACTAATTTATTTTTATTAATTTTTTAAGTTTGTTTTTAATTTTAAGTTTTATTTAAACCATAGTACCTACATGATATTATAATTAAATATTTGAATTAATACACCATTAAAAACCAGAGTAAATAATACAAATGCGCAATGTCTAATGTCTAATGCAATAAAAAATGGTGCCAATGAAGTTAATTAAAAGTAAATATAGGTAAAATTGAACCGTAAGAATTTCAATTCAACATCGTATGATCTTCCTTTGCCTCCATCACTGTTTCTATTCGTTTGGACATGCCATTGATGAACTTCTGAATGGTTTCTTTGGAAATACTCTGTCATTCGACAAGAACTATTTGTTCGGGTTTCTAAAGCTCTTATTAAGAGTAGGTGTATCTTGTGTCTAATTAATCATTTGTGGGCAGTGGCGATCTCGCCAGGTCGGCCAGTCGCCCTGGAGTTTTGCCTTTTGAGTACGTAATGCGCTTATCTTATATACATGCGAAGCAAACATTTAAATCGCTGACGAATTGCGTCTGAATGTTTATTTATTTTTAAAGGTTTTGCCGTTTTGGCTTCTTTTTTCTTTATGCCGTTCCGCTCCGGCGAAATCCGAAGCACGAACTCGAGATGTGCGGGGGCATCAACAGCAACCGATGAAACTAATATCGATATCGAAACATTAACACATTTGACACTTTAACTGTTAGTATTAAGTGAATTGTCATATCATTAGTGTAGCAGCTATCGAGTGCACTTTTTGTGACAGGAGTTTTCCAACAAGTTCCTTAAACAATAATAAAAAAAAATTGTTTATTGAACATTAAAGTTTAGTACACAATTTCCATTCCTCGAATAAATAGCCGGTGCGAGCCCCAAAAATTCCCCTCCCCTCTAAAAAAAGGCCTTGCTTGCTTCGCTTGTAAAATGCCGTCTAAGTCCTAGACACCCAGCCAGACCGCGACTGTTTGTGGGGTTCACAACTAGCCTTATTGTAATATATAATATTCACGACTCAAAGGCAGAAATCCTATTAGAAGAGAGGCAGGGCGTCACTTTGCGTCAAAATAAAATGGTTTCCGACAAATGTTCTTTTAAAATATTTCCAGTATAAAAATGTGCATTTATGGATCTCCCCCCGTATATCGAGCGACCGAAACATGTTCGTTCTCAGAATATTATTCTCATTCTTATTCACCAACACAAAATTCTGGCAAGTTGCCACGAGACTTCCCTCGTATTAACACTTTTTTCAAAAAATAAATAGGTATAGCACAATATACTTATATTGCTGAATTCAGAAAAAATACTCTTAAACTACATAAAAAAATTGCAATTTCATCTTATAAAAAAATGAGTGACGCCATTTTAGCTTATACCGGAAGTGACCTCATCAAAGGTAATATTAGCATTTTAGTCCTTGCTCCGAATGCAATCGATTGGCGAAAACCTCATTTCGATAACTTTAATAGTTTCTGAGTTTAGAGCGTTGCAAGGAATGTGTTCGGACAGACTTGCAGACTACAGACGACAGACGGAATTTTGTTTTTTCATATTTTGAATCTACGTATTCAGAAACGCAAAGGTATGTAAAAATTTGCATA
Organism: Pyrocoelia pectoralis; assembly: GCA_036250285.1. NCBI lineage: Eukaryota > Metazoa > Arthropoda > Insecta > Coleoptera > Lampyridae > Pyrocoelia > Pyrocoelia pectoralis. The sequence continues at coordinate 93,193 of JAVRBK010000019.1, read as the reverse complement.
GGTCAATTTTTTTTTTTGAAACACTAATGCAATACTTCCCCTAATGCAATACTTCCCTTTTACTCCGTACTCGGGAAGTAGAAATGGGTTTAAATTGCGGCGGCCGGCGGCGTGTTGATGGTTTTTTGTATAGGTACTTGTTTTTGTAGCGCATCAAGAGGCCCAATTAGTAACCTCATTCAAGAGTTATTTTTAGATTTGATAAAACACATTCACATACAGGGTGTTTCAAAAAGTTGTAGCGGGGTATGCGTAACCGGATTCCACGTACGAAAATAAGTCTAAAATGTTCAGTAACATTTCCATGATTTCGGTTTAGTTTAGCCGTAATCAGCCATTTTGCATTTCCTTGAAAATAATTATTATTTCAAAAACCCTTCAAGATATTTATATGAAATTTGGCATATGTCTTCATTTCTCAGAAGTCTAAAATTTCCAAATACACTTTTTTTTCAAAATGATCAATTTTCAAAATGGAGGACATTCAAATATTTACAATTCCATGAAAACTACTAAATACAATTAAATTGTGCAAGAAACAACATTTTTGAGTAAGTACTTTAGTAGTTTTCAAGGAATTTTATTTTAAAATGGTGAATGCCCGCCATTTTGAAAATTAATAGTTTTGAAAACAAAATATATTTTGAAATTTTAGACTTCTAAGAAATGAAGACATATGCCAAATTTCATAAAACTATCTTGAAGGGTTTTTGACATAATAATTATTTTCAAGAAATGCCTGATTATGGCTAAACTAAGCCGAAATCATAAAAATGTTACTGAACATTTTATACTTCTTTTCATATGCAGAATTCGGTGCGCTACAACTGTTTGAAACACCCTAGCGCACATTTTTATGAACAATTCATTAATTTCATAAACTATAATTGTTTCCTTTAACCATTTCCGAATAACCTATTGAAACCTGAACCTTTAATCGTCCAACTAACTGATAACATTGATAACGGCATTTATGTGAATACAAACTAAATATGTATTCGATTAGGAAATTCAATTACGAACAATTAAGTATTGGAAGATATTTTATACTAATCAATTCTTATTTGGACGAGTGAGTCTTTTAATAATACTGGAGCGAGTTTTGGTTTTATAACAAATGATATGGTAAAGACCAGGCGCGTACCGAAGGGGGGGGGGGGGTCTTCGGTTAACCCCCCCCCCCCCTGAAATATTCATTAAAGGCTCAATCACTGTTTCTAAACACAAAGAATAAGAATAATAATGTTAATTTTGAGATTACAGCTGTCATCCCGAAGAAATAATCAATCGTCTTGCGCGTTCATCTATAGACGTCTTAACTTTGTTATTATTTAGATTATTATTTTAAAAAAATGCTTCTTTTTATGTTGTTTTTAACCTCCCCCGAACGAAAATCCTGCGTACGCCCCTGGTAAAGACTAAAGATGGTATTTGATGTGGAATTTGTCTCTTCGTAAGTTTTTTTTTATTACATTCAAGGAGCAAAATATTTTACCAATGAAGTTCATTCATTTCTGGCCGGCGTTTATTGTGACACATACGATAAAATCAATAAATAAAACTATGGCGAATACAAAGATCGCTTGAAAAATTATCTCGAATCGTTGAATGATAAAGAACTTTATCATTAATATAACGCTCGAATAGAGAATCGATAATTATGTGTATAATGATCAGTTGATGTTATGTCACTTACCGACAGGGCAGCTTTGTTGTAACCACTAACATTAGATGTGGATTGTGGATATTAATCAATGTCGAATTCTTCGGTTCCCAAAACAGTTCCACGAATTTTGTTTATTTATGATATAAAATAAATCACGGCAGATTTGTTAATATCGCTATTCACAACTTACACTTCCGCAGTTAAAATAATTTATTTCCGTTAAGGTTTTCCTTTATTTTTCTTGATGTTCAATGTAATTGAACGTTTGCCTGCCAGAAATAAATGATGTGTCAGTTGCAGAAATTCTCGATTGTATTTGAAGTTAACAGATAGTAGATTTCATGTAAAACCTTATATCTTAAGCATGGCAGATAAGAAGGAATATGGACGCTTTTATAGACGCATTTAGTTTAAGATAAAAACTTATCGCATTCTTTAAATGAGACATGATTAAAAGAAAATTTTTGGCCTCACGAGTTAAAATCCTGAAACGTAGAACAATAGGAATCGCATTTTTTTAATAAAAAAAAGTCTCTACCTTTTTGAGTCATAATAATTAGACGAAATTAGTTAACGTGCAATGAGGCAGAGATAAGAATTCGTGAGTAAGAAAATAATTAAAAAGTTTTAGACTTGCTCAGCAGATGATTTGTAAGAGGAAGTGGCTAACTATCGGTGTGACTTTATATAACCCTATTTCATATAGATATGGAATCATGAATTACCTATTATGTAAAATATTTACAAACATACAGGGTGCTTCGAATAATCGTGGGTCCGTGCCGACCTGTTTTTTTAAATGGAACGCCCTATATTTGATGTCATATTCCGATTGCTCTCTTAAAATGCTCTATGTCCATATTTTTGTTTTTTGTTTTAAATAGAGCATTCCCAAGTTATGAATTTTTTTCGTCAAAAACATGGTCTGTCGTTCAGTTTTAACATTTTAACTACATTATTCACTAGAGGAATTAATGCGGGTCAGTTCAACTATCTCATTATTTTTTTTTACTTCAATAAAAATAAAAATGTTTCTCGTATTGATGATAGGCGTAAAAAAATGTTCACTGATACTTTAAACCTCATTCCGTTTCTTTAACTAGATATGATTGTGCCTGATAAAATAGAAGTAAATAGTGATATGTGATAAGACCTATTTAAACAAAAGAGTTAGGAAATTTCTCTGTTGAGCGCTATTAAAATAAAAAATGAAATTAGTGCGATTCCGTGATGGGAAATTATCTTGACTGGTAGGTAATCATTACAAAGTTAAAGTATGTACAAGTTTGGCAACCGCAAAACTACATACAGGGGCATGAGGGAGACTCCTGCAGCATCATAAAAAACCATTTAGCACAGTCTGTGCTTTTACTGCTTTTAGAGTTTAGAGGGAGAAGCGGTTACGTGTAAGGGGCTCGCAAATTAATAATAACATTTATTATTTTTTTTTTTTTTGAAATTTTACACAATGGATATAGAAGATGTGACAGATAAACAAATGCAATTCTGTATAACAACGTACTAATAAACTAAGTTTACAGCTTACTGCGATAAAAGTAAGAACTTGTTAACCACAGAAAGCTGCCTAACAATAAATTATATTACCTAAGAGAAAACGTTAATACCTATCATTGAATTAACTAAATTTGTTACATAAACCTACTAAAATGAAAAATTATTTTACAGTAACGTACAAAAATTTATGTGTATGTTAACACCACATCATTAATTGATAAATCAGAAATATGTTTTTTTATAAACCTTAAGAACCGTAAGTAACTGATATTTAAAAGAGCGTATATATTTATAGTTTGTTGGAGACAGTTATAAACCTTAACCGACCTATAATGAAAATTATTTTGAGCAATAGCTTTTTTAGTTATGAAATTAAATGAAAGATTGGAGGAGTCAGCACGAGTAGCATAGCTATGATTAATTAGGTGAACTACCTCACCCTTCTTTTTATACAGGGTGATTCATTAAGAATGTCCAATCTCTGAATTGTAGATTCCAGACCTCAAAATATGATGATTCTGCCCAACATGCCTTATACAAATATTGCTAGTTTCCGAGATACCGGGTGTTTAAAGTTTAAATATGAATTTTGATTTTCGCAATAACAATTAATTAATGTGATTAAAAATAATAGACAAGGGTTATTTGATATGAAGAGATCTTTGCGAAAACGGATCATAAATAATAGTTTATTGTTGTTACACATTTAGAGAATAAATTTTTTTTTTAATTAAAATTTATTGAACTGTTTAGAAGCAAATAACTCGATAACTGATCGAGTTACACGAATCAAACAAGAGTAACTTTTTTTTGTAGAATCTAACGCTTTTCCATATTTTATTATTAGTTTGCTAATAGTTCAGCCGAAAAAATTTTTGCTTAGATTTACTAAACACAACCAAGTATAACTAGCGCCCTCTATTAGCAATGCTAAATTAGAGTCCAAATTGGCAATCCTCATGCAAAAAAAGGTAAAACTGCCAATTTTCAAAAAGAAATTGTGAAAAAATAGAAAGTTATTGCGAAAATCAAAATTCATATTTAAACTTTAAACACCCGGTATCTCGGAAACTATCAATATTTGTATAAGGCATGTTGGGCAGAATCATCATATTTCGAGGTCTGGAATCTACAGTTCAGAGATTGGACATTCTTAATGAATCACCCTGTATATATGCCGACATATCGACAGTAAATAAAGATGGTAAATTGTATTTACACCTAATGTGCAAAATAATTGTGCTGACGGGAATAAAAATGTCTTATTAAAGGCAATTTTAAGTAACAATTTTTGGACTATGTATACTTGCTTAATGTATTTTTGTGCCGCTCCGCCCCAAAACAGTATACCATAATTTAATACCGATTGACAAAGACCATAATAAATTTGCTTTATCGAATTATTATCCATGATATTTTTAATTGAATTGAAAGTGTAAATCAGACTACGAATTTTCTTTACCACCATACTAATGTGCAGATCCCATCTAAGATGGCTATCTACTAGAACTCCCAGATATTTAACAACTTTGGAATTTTTTATTTGCATATCACACTTGCAATTAATTTGGAGACAAGTTTTATCATGTACAGGTATGTTAGGAAGTTCCTCACTTAATGTACTATAACAAGAAAATTTTAAGTAATATGTTTTGGAATGATTTAAAACTAAATAGTGGTTTGTAAGCCAGTCGTTGATTAATGATACATTTTGTGCTGTAAGTTTATAAAGTTCAGTATTTGATTTAGCCGAGATTAATAATACCGTATCATCAGCGTACGATATTAGTATAGAATTTTTCAAATGAGCATCCAATAAATCGTTTAAATAGATTATAAATAATAATGGCCCCAAAATGGACCCTTGCGGTACACCACTAGTTACTAATAATTCATCACTAAACATTCCATTGATTTTTACTTTTTGCGTTCTATCCGTTAAATAACTATCAATTACATCTAAACAAGTTCCTCTTATACCATATCTTTCTAGTTTGTTCATTAGGACTTTGTGATTAACTGTGTCAAAGGCCTTTGCTAAATCCAGAAATACCGCAAGTACTTGATCACTATCATCCAAAGCCTTGTAAACTTTAGTTAAAAGCACAGATAATGCATCCTCCGTAGACTTGCCCATTCTAAAACCGAACTGATTTTCATTTAATATTCTATGCCTATTCAAAAAGTTATCTAATTGATGTTTTATTAATTTCTCTAAAGTTTTGGAGATGCACGAAGTAATCGCAATTGGCCTGTAGTTCCCAATATTGTTGCACGACCCAGATTTGTATACAGGGATGATAATTGCTTTCTTAAGTATCTTGGGATAATAGCCATCCAGGAGACATCTATTAAAATTATAATAAATTATTAATTAAATTATCACATTTCGAATTTCTATGCAACATTTGTTTTGTTTGATAATTTGAAAGCTACCACTTTAGCAAGTAATCTTTCAGAACCTTTTTTGTGGCTTTGCGGGAGTACCAATGTAGTTAGCTGTACGCCAATGCTTGTACCGTTGAGTCACTCAACGCTTGTACAATAATTGGATAACGAGTAACAAACTTTATGATTATTTAGAAGCTACAATAATAATGTAGAATGGAGCAAACTTTGCAATAATATTTATAATTTACGTGGAAAAAGATGAAGCGGTAGCTCAACGGTTACACCTTTGTAGTCTATCTGATACATTGAAAAATGTCAAGTATTGGTAAGGGCGGTGTATTTGTAACTAATTAAGTTAAAATGAACAATGGAGGAATATATTATATTATATTATTGGAACGAAAGTAAAAATAATTCTTAAGGTAGGTACATAAATGTGATTTTGTAACGACAAAAGTGATTCTACTATCTTTACGCTTGAGGTAAATTTCAACAATGTGATAACACTAATTGCTATAATGCTATATGTACTTAAAAATGAAAGTGGCATATTTAAATGGCAATAAAAAGTGGAGCTAACATTTATTATTGTAAAAGTAAATACACCTGACAATATTATACGTGATAGCGTTGACTGAACGAATGTAATATTATGTAGTATTACATTCGTTCAGTCAACGGTGATAGATTATTATAATGCATTACATTTATGTATTATAATATACCGAGTAATATACGGAAAGTTACTTAATTAATTATTACCTATCTATGGCAATTTTAAAAATTACTTATTTAAAAAAATTGTAAGATGAAGTACAATGTGAATTTCTAGAATAATTTAGTCACAGAGAGTAATTTTGAACATTATTTGAATTTTGAGATAATTAGTCAGCTAAAACCACATTGGTATACTTATTCATTTCGGCATAGTTTTTAAAAATATTTGGCATGAAATATAATTTCTAGCGGGATTTCCGAAATACTTTGGTAAGAAAAATGACACACTGTTGCATAGAAAGTATAGTATTGTAGGTGGCCAAGTTAACAACATGGTTCTATTTATAGTATACTTTTGTATTTATTTTTACACAAATATTACTTTGAGGCTCAATAAAGGTTATCTGCTGCTTCATTTGCAAATGATAACACTTAGGTCATTATGCTGAGGATATTTCATCAACGTTGGCCCCATTGAGAAAGTGTTGAAATGTATAATGCAGACATATCCGTAGATAATATACGCCATCGTTTAGTACCTACTCAATTTTGGCACGATTTAACCGACAGTATCTTTCACATCGGTATTAAAAACTAGTTTTGAACCATTTTTATTATAGTAGATATAATAAATGACAGTTGAGGAAGTCGGTTACTCAAACGAGAGTTGGGAATCACCATTGACGCCATTGCTTCGAAACTTACTCGTTTTCCAATATCCGTTTCTTGCAAATACAGGAATTAAACTATTTCATATTTACATTACCTAATGAGAAAAATATATAATTGACGACGATATAGAAGTGCATGAATGTGAGTTATCCTTAAGTAATTTTTCACTGACCGTAAAATATTTCCAACAACGTTTCGTAGACGCAATTGTGGAAGTCAAGTTTCGAAATTGTGATTAAATATTCCGTTACGGACTTACTAGTAACAGTACGAAGGTCCAAGGTGTTTACAATTCAACAAGATTGAGAGGAAAATACAGGTATAAATTAGACAAGGCGATTTTGCTACAAGATGAGCGCGAACATACAACTTTCACATCAACTAAGATAATATTATAGAGCTTGTTCATTTCCTTGTGGCGAAACCAATGTCAGATATGGCGGTTAGTTTACCTAATAACTCCGCCCTTCATTTCTAATCTGGTCATTAGATTTGATTTTAAACGGGTTCAGTTGCCCGTAAGTATCTTAGGACAACCCACTTAGTCTACTGCGCATACAACGTTTTCGCCACAAGGAAATGAACAAGCTCTATTACTTTATTTAATTCGACAATAAAGATAATAAAATAAGAAAACCTTACTACGTGGAGCATGTTTTAATATTTGATAACAATTATGATGCATTCAATTCGTAATTATTTCTAAATCCCCTCCAATTCCCAAATGATAGTACAATAGTAAAACAATAAAAAAAATACACTTGTACACTTCTTTTAGTTATATTAGTATAACTTAACCTCATAATCCTTATAAATGGTTTCCATGATGATAACATGGTGTAATTTTACACTATGATGAAAACTATAATGTTGAATCCGAGGGTGAATCATAAATCCGCTTTAAGGAGGGCTCCGGAGGGCTCGAAAGAAGTTTTTGGCGTAGTTTGGAAAATAGCGAGGAAAATAGTGTTCCTTGAATGTTATTTTACTAATAATAATTCAAATGCACCAGATAAAAAATGACACAAACTTAAGTACCCTTTAGTAAACCTTTATTTAACTAATGCCTATTTATTTACAACGATACTCATCCGTCTTCATCTAAAAAGGTTTCTGGTTTGATGCTATCTGTACTATCCTGTGAATTTTTTTCTCAACTAACTAAATATACAGCGTATAATAAACTAGCGGTTAAGACCAGTCAGATAGACACGACAATTTATTATTGAAAGTAAAAAAAATTCTGGCAAGTTGCCACGAGACTTCCCTCGTATTAACACTTTTTTCCAAAAATAAATATGCTGAATTCAGAAAAAAATACTCTTAAACTACATAAAAAACTGCAACTTTATCTTATAAAAAAAAATGAGTGCCTAACACCACTAGTGACAGTTGAATTGAATACTATTTATTAAAAAAATGGAAAACAACAAACTTGAAAATGCAGACAATCTAAATATTATTTATTCATGGAGAATGTAACAAGATAATAAATAGTCAAATAGTCAAAAATCTCGTAATATAACAGGCAATTTGAGGTATAAACAAATCGTAAGATCAAAATGAAATCTATATCTCAAAGCTGTAAGCTAGATAACAAAGTGACATTAAGTGTATTTCGGTTGTTGTATTATAGGCAAAAATGTTAATTTCCAAGAGAGAAGCATTGCAGCATATTTTGAATGCATGCAAAATGCAACTGTTGCAGGACCACTGAAATTTTGAAACAAATTAAAGTTTTCATAGCCTACTTTATTTACATTAAGCTTACGATTTGTTAATACCTCAAATTGCCCCTTAACTCTTATATTACCCCATTTTTGACTATATCTTTGGTACTATAAGAGCTATTGACATAATTTTTTTTTAATTACCCCCTTATTAATTTTCCTTCCAATAGCAGTGAAAAAATATTTGGTATCATTTTAATTTTTTTAGAAAAGTCGACCGTTTTGTTCCTTCAACAAATTGCGCCCTCTATTGGCAGACGGAGATAAGAAATTGTTGTGGTTTTGGATTTTTTGGTAATATCAAGTATTCTATTTACATCGAGACCAATCTTGACAAATTCAAGCAACCCGTTTCGAAGTTACACGCTGTTTTCCAGTATCACGTAATTTAGTTCCCCCTCCCTTTATTTTGAAAGCAATCGTAAAAATTCATTAAACAAAGTTTTACATATTGATCACTAGTTTACAATGAATATATTTTTTTAAATACATTACTGAGGAAAATTGCCCAAAAAATGGAAATTCCAAATTGAAATCAGTGAAATGCCCTCTGGCGGCACTGGTAGGAAATTGAAAATAATTTCCAGCATTTTCTCTTGGTCACATTTATCATAAGATTTTTTATTTCACTGTTCTATCTCAAATAGTTTCCGAGTTATGGATCATCTTATAATAAATGTGGCCAAGAGAAAATGCTGGAAATTATTTTCAATTTCCTACCATTACCGCCAGAGGGCGTTTCAATGATTTCAATTTGCAATTCCCATTTTTTGGGCAATTTTCCTCAGTAAGGTATTTAAAAAATATATTAATTGTAAACTAGTGATCAATATGTAAAACTTTGTTGAATGAATTTTTACGATTGCTATCAAAATAAAGAGAGGGGGAACTAAATTACGTGTTACTAGAAAAAATCGTGTAACTACGAAACAGGGTGCTTGAATTTGTTAAGATTGGTCTCGATGAAAAGACAATACTTGATATTACCAAAAAAATTCAAAACCATAACAATTTCTTATGTCCGTCTACCAATAGAGGGCGCAACTTGTAGAAGGAACAAAACGGTCGACTTTTCTAAAAAAATTCAAGTGGTACCAAATATTTTTTCACTGCTATTGGAAGGGAGTAATTAAAAAAAAATGATGTCAATAGCTCTTATAGTACCGAAGATATAGTCAAAAATGTGTAATATAAGAGGCAATCTGAGCTGTGGAGTATTGAAAATCATGTTGCGTGTAAAGTCCTGAGGATATGTTAAATATTTCAAAAACATTTTTTGAATTGATTCCAGTTTATTAAGATGAATATTGTATACAGGGTACCAAATTAGTGATCCGTATTCCAATACACTACGTACAAAAGCACAACACAATGGGTCTCAGTAAAATCGCTACAGTTTCTGTAAATAAAACCATAGGTTCTGTTAAGCCCTAGATGTAGATATATGTAATATTATCACCTAATCATCACAATATAATTTTACAAGGTATCGTTAGCACGTTAAGTTCACAAAACTAAAAAAGATCAGACTTGCAAAGTAGCACAGGCATAATCAATTTGAAAATTCTTCACACTTATTTTCCAATCTGAGTATTATTTGGATTTTAATTATTACAGTTGTTTGCTGTGCATTTTCACAGTTTCCCTACTATAAAATCTATATTCAACCTCCATGATTAATAGCAAAAATATATTAAAAATAATACTTAACGGAAAATCAGGAGCAAAAAATATTCATAAGGAATAACGTCGACTTCAAAGTATAAAGGTTAATGTTAAATAAGTGGAAATTCTTCTAATTCTAATACTGTTTTCAGGAAAATCTAAAACTTTTTATCGATTGACTCATTTTACATAGCAATTACCTACCAGATCGCCTGTTAAATTATGTACCGTTTATGACTATCACTTTTTAGAACCAATTACGTCTTTTAGCGGAATATTATTGAAGGTGATTTATATTCTGGACATAAAAATACGCACATTAAATATGAAACTGACAAAGTCTGGACATTAGAATCATTTATTTGCCATCAGAGACCTTGGAAAATATAAAAAAGAACAATTTTTCCGTTAAATTATTTAATTTCAAATATGGAGAGATTTTTATGTGACATTGATAGTGATAATTTCCAGACTCTTCTATCAGTTGAATTTCTTAATTTACTTATTAAACTTAATCGAAATAATTCTTCTCAATTATTTTTTTAAAACTCTTTTACTTCAATAATTTTTTTTAAATATCGGCACAAAGATGAATGAAAACCTCAGCTTTTAATTGAATAGTAATTTTTATTAGTAGATACAATGTTGAACGGAATTCCAAATGTTATTCTTTAAACGTTCAACTAGGTATCATCGTTGATTGAATAATTTAATTATTGAATTAACGGTATGTTTGAATATGGATTGAAAAAAATAAATTTAACTAATAATAATTCAAATCTTAGCTATTAAAAAAAGGAGTTTTAAAGGGATTGAAATGGGTATACCGCCCATTTTTAAAGATAACCTGCGGTGATTTTCCCAAGAATGTTGATAACATAATTGATTGTAATTAGATAGCTCAATACTAAACTAACTAAAAAGTAAAAACTAGCTGAAAACAATCTTCCACTACAAACATTTTCAATTTTTGTTGAAGTATAAATCAGAGAGCGCAATTTGCAAGGCATGACATGAAAAAAGGGAGGGTTTAAGTCGTTAAGTGTTAAGCGGCATGTGGAGGCCATAGAAGTTTTAGGGCGGCAGCCCAGCGTCAGTTTAGGTAGTGATAAAAGCGCGTCTGCAAATCATACTACGTTGAAGATGATGTAAAATATAAGAGCATAAAAATGGTCGCAAGTTCTGAACCTGGGGATAACATGTTCAAACAACCCTTTTTTTGTGCATAAAAAATCACTGTTTTAAAGTGATTTGAGCGCGTATAATTCATGTACGAATCGAAAGGACAAATGAAAAACGTCGTCAGAAAGGTATTTGCAGACGGTTTCGGAGGTGCAATAACCCTGCAGACGGGGTTGAAGTTGCAGTATTTTTATGATTTTTTTCAGTCATTTGAGCATGTTTGCAATTCAGGTTAATGATTCATGTTCTTGCGTATGTCACGAAAACAAAATTGCAGACAATTCGGATGTGGATAAGTATGTTACTTAAACAATTGAAGTACCATTTTTTTAGCAAACTATAATTTAAATTGCGAAGAACTGAATTGACCATCACAGATGTGATGTAATATTAACATTTTTTTAAACCTGGCTATGGCCATTGTAATGTACTCTTTTTTAATTTTTGATGTTCAAATAAGCGCTCACGCAGCTGTTGCCCCCTCGTCCTGTATGTATAACTGGGAAATTTTTTCAATATGATCAGGAAAAAACCTTTCGAAATTTGAAACTCATTACTCATTAGTGAAAACCGCACATTTCTATCTTATTTCGTTTAGTCAATAATCACGTTCAAAATGTGTCAGTTTCAACTGGGACACCCTGTATAACCTACTGCAACTTAAAGTTAAAAAGTTTAAATTAAATTCGACATTGAAATTGGAAATAATAAACTTGCAATTATAATTTTGTAAAGTCATAGTTCAAAAATTAAAACGTAATAAAGAAAAAGTGGTAGTGCCATTTGAAAAATCAAGTTACCGTTCATAGAAATTTTGTCAATTGACGTAGCAATTTCTTTGAACACAAGAAGATTTCGGATTTGACCGTCTGGTTTACGATAGTACATTTGATGTTTGAGTAAGATCGCATGGTCAGGGCTTTGTGATCCCCGCGATATTTTTGTATGTGGCCAAACGATTCGTTTTAAGTACTACCTATGTGTGATACATAATGTCGCAAGAAATGACCAAGGAATATACAGGGGGTTCCATTTAAATAAATGCAACTTTTATATAAACCATCCTCTATAATTCTATAAACTTTGCGATTCAAGTGAAAACATTTTAGATTTGTAGCCTTACCATATCCCATGAACGAAATGTTCGTTAATAAACCCACAGTCTTCCATCCACATACTATTGGCCCACCCTGTATACATAAAATATTTTGCACTATAAATGAATATCATTAATCCAAAATATTTTCTACTAAAATAAAATAAAATTAATACCGAAATACCGGTTATTTACGTATGAATACCGGTAAATACTGCATCAATTTTGTTCGGGATCCCGGCTTTCGAAATCCCGGAATTCCGGTATGGTAAGCTCTAATCGTCGAGCTTGTCGGTCATTTCCATTACTTCGACCATAAAATGCATGTCTCACAATTCCGCATTTGTCAAATTTTAAAATTTTCTATTCCTTTCGATAAATGAAAAATTAATCACTTATTAACATTAATGTTATAGCAAACTAAAAGCTTAATAATGACGAAACGCTAATTTGACATTTCGTTAAAATAAAAAAATAAATAAAACCCACTAAATTTCATTTGCATATCTCGACCGGTTTCAGAGCAATAAATAAATCGTCAGTTTTTAAGAAAAACTTTAACACCCCGTATGTCGGAAAACTACTAAGCATTTGCGTTGAATACGTTTATATAGCAAACTGCGTCATTATTTTTTCATGCAGAATCACCCCCTAATGTTTGTCGCACTTATTTACTAACACCCGGTATACTTAATTGAAGTAAAAAACCTGTCAATGCAGTATCAACATGGGTAAAATTAAATTAATTAATTCTCCGTAAAATGTTCATGGTATGAATTACTTAATTTCTGTTTTAATTGCTTAATAAAAGTTCCAAGTTTGGAATTTATTACTCCCTTTTAACCTCACAAGTGAACAATGCTTACACGAGATACAAAAATTGAAACAATGTCTTGGTGGGGGATAAGTTAAATATCTATGCATTGTAATAAATAAGGTGTGTGCAATTATCATTTATCAAGCATTCGAATGCAAAGATAATCGTAACAAATGGAAAATCTAAAATTAATAGTGCTCGGAACAGTATTACAGTCGGTAAGCGTAAGAGAACAAAGGACAATTAGCTCACATAGTGGATTGACAGCAATTATAACTATAGTAGGTAATTGGAACGTGAAAGAATTGTCGATCATAATGTTACCTTAAGACAAATTTAAAAAAAACCATCTACTTAAACAATATTTTATCATAGTGTAATAAATCAAATTAAGCATTTTATACACATTTTATTTTCCCTTAGGTATTCTAAATGTAAAACAAACATTATAAGTACTTAACCCCTGCTCTATTATTACCTTGTATAAAACGTCATAAATTGTAATGATTTCGATTAACTATAAGCAAAACAGTACAAATATTTCTTTTTTTGTAAATAGATTTGCGCATTTGCGGAATTCACTGTCGGCATAAAAGCAGTTTTACATATACACAGGTTTGTATTCTGCCAGATTCCAAAATTCAATTCGGCATAGGTAAGTCTTTATACTCTTTTAGAAAAGAATGAAGCTCGAGAATGCAGTTTAGCTTTTATATCTACCTATTTTTGTATAATTTGCGCGGCATAACGACTTTTTTACTATACACACTTCACAGGAAATTATACATCCGCTCAATACTTATTTATTAACTGTGTAACTTAACACAAATTTAGGCAAGTATTATTAATATTAGGTCAGTCGAGACAGTTTCAAATAACAATGACCGCACCACAGTACCCTTCTACCCTACATACAAAGTCTCGTTTACAAAGCAATTCAGACAATGCGTTTTTTAAACTGAAGTTACCACGAACTTTACATAGATACTTCCCTAAACTCGTTAGAAACCATCTCACGAATTTATATCAACCAACTTCGTCCACTATGCACATGATTTTATAACAAATCAATAGGGAGGTCTCATGATTTTTGTTGAGGTGATATTTCGATACAATATATATCCACGGTTATAGTATCACCCACTAAAAAAATTAGAAACCAAAATTTACCCTTATAATACGCAATACAAATTTATTTTGCGAGCGAGGCTAGAAAACGTACCTGTAGCGAGACTAGCGTCTGTGACGTCACAAACGCTGCTTTCCTATTAAAAGAGACATAATATGCACGCTTTTTAAGTTAGTGTTGTGAACCTTTGAAACATTCCTGTACGTAAGCGGTGCTTTGTACCGATGTGTAAAAATACAACCCACACAACACCGTATAAGACATTTTGAACTGTCCCGACACATGCAAAAAGGAGACAAAAGTGGTTTGCGGCAGTACCAAGAGATATCACGGAAGTGTCGGAGAAATGGACATTGTATTGTTACGAAGACCACTTTAGGCCGAAGAGGCGAAATCGATAGCTAGCATCACCCCTTGTCGTCGGTTTGGAAGAAGGGTAATCAAGGGAAAGGGTTTTAATGAACAGGCACGCTAAGGGGCTGGTCTTGTTATGGTTCTAGCGTTAAGGAGGATTGGGATTGGGGTATCAACACACATCAACACACTTTGGCACCGCAGCAGAGGCAGACTGGAATACGAGAAGGACATTCAGAAAGATTCAAAATGTAGTCCGGACCTTACATAAGGGGTTGTAGAAGAAAGTTGTAGACAAACAAAAAAATGAAAATTTATTTAAACCGTACAACGGTACACTGTGACGGAACATTAAAGACTAAACTATATTTAGAATATTATTATGAACACGTTACAATTTCAAACGATTGCGTCGCCCGCTCTATTATAAATTCTCCGAACTCCGAAAACTGTTTATACTTAAAAATAAGAATTGTTGGATATATAATAATTAATTCCAACAACATTGTCGAGTTAAATACTTATAGGTTAAGATCTAAAAATAACAGGGTTCTCGTACTACCGTACCAATAAAAGTAACAATCAAGTTACCAACTAGGAAGTAACTCGACAATGTAAACTTTAAACTCATCGAATTACGCCACAGGCATGAAAATGGGAATAGTAGATTGAACAATTAAGGGGTAGGTTGCGAGTCTTTAATTTGTCTACAACTTTATTCGGAAAGACTCTGATTTTTATTGTAAAATTAGGGGGTGCAAATATTGCGATCACCATGATAGTAAGGAGGGTTGTTACTTGTTAGTTCTTGTTTATTGGTTCTTTGGTATGCGGTAGGTAGTTAGTTAGAAGAGAAAAAACTGAACTTGCTAACTGGTAGAACCCTCGTAATATAATTTAAAAAAAGTATCGGGTATCCAGCAGTTTTGGAGAAATTCACAGTCATAGTTCATAGATCGCCGACTACATATACCATAACTTAACTTGTTTGTTTGAAATGTAGGTAATTTTTTAAGAATAAAAATAAATAAGCGAACGAAAAATTCTTAGAGGGGTAATTACCCCTGAAACCGCCACTAAGTCCATTCAAGTGATCAACAATCCCTATGCTGTTTACACGGCAAGCGGAGAAGGTGGAGCCTAAATGTAGATACTGACGTCAAGCAAATAAGAAATCGTTTTCGGTAGTACCTCCATTTTTGACACAAAAGGGCTTTATTTCGAGCTTAATGATTGTCTATTTACAATTATTTTTTCACCACTAGATTTCTTAAAAGTTTAGTTGTGATTTTAATGTGTAAAAAGTATATGTTACATTTTTTGAGACCTCCCTATTCTGTATGTTTTGGCCCTGTACCTATTTCATATGGTTAATTAGGTAAGATTTAAATAAGTTCTTAAAAACGTTCCAGCGCAAAGTAAGGAAATTATCGAAGGTTTGTAATCCATTACATACGGTTTTATTAAGACCTTGTCTGAACCAGTATAAATTCAAAAACGCCTTTAAAAATGGTTAATTACGCCTTTTCGCTGGTTAATACATGATGGCATAATCGAATAATGCTTATTTTAAGCACTTAAATAGAGAAAACGTAGATTAAGTTCCTATATTTACCGAGATACCTACGAGTACTTACTTTCGCTCAGTGATTTTGGTGTAGTAGGTATAGAAAATGTTAGGTAATCAATTAAGTTGGAAGCATTATTTACTACAAACGTCGCCTCTTTGATGATTACTCTAATAAGAACTTTATCATTCAACACTAATGAAGCGATAATATTTGCCATTCAAAGGACAAGCAGAATTGAGGGAACGAGAGAAGCAATGGAGATGTAAAGACTGTAGATAGAGCTTGTTCATTTCCTTGTGGCGAAACCAATGTCAGATATGGCGGTTAGTTTACCTAATAACTCCGCCTTTCATTTCTAATCTGGTTATTAGATTTGATTTTAAACGGGTTCAGTTGCCCGTAAGTATCTTAGGACAGCCCACTTAGTCTACTGCGCATACAACGTTTTCGCCACAAGGAAATGAACAAGCTCTACCTATGACGATATCCCTTGAATTAAATAAAATGTTAGAGAAAACATTTAAATAATTCCATAATTAGAAGGAACACATCAATTTTTACAACAAAGGTTATTGCAGCGCAAACTGAAATTGCTTTTCTTGCACAATATGCAATTGTTTGAAAATTAAACGTCCATAAAATTACAATTTAATAATATAATGTACCTACATTCTTGTCGAAATTATTTTTGACAGGTCTTTTAAATTCTTAAAGTTGATTAGAGAATGAAAGCTTATTCTTCATTGTTAAAATTCTATTCAAATTGGATTGGATAATATTGATAAACATACATGTGAAATATAGGTAGGTTAAGGCTGTGCGACCCACAAAAACCATTAACATAAAAATATTTTTTAAACTCTCATTTTTACAGATGAAGATGTTCTGGATATTGGAGATTCTTTAGTTTAAAATTATCTTCATAATGATATATGGCAATTTCATTTTTTTTCAATAATAAAGAAAATAGGTTAAATCCTGTTTTTTAAGTTATTATTGATGTTTTTTTAAGTTTGATTTTTTACAAGCAATGCTTTCAATGTACACTAGGAAATAATAACATTATAAAGCTTCAACTTGTTTTGTTTTTGTGTAATAAATAATTTTACATTAGTTTATAAGGGTTGAGATAGGAAAATTACAATAACTTTTGCATTTATCATTGGATATTTACCAAAAACCGTCACTACCACCGTGTATTGTGGGACTTACGTAATCACTTTTTAAAATTGCGAAAACGTGAGCAGATTTAAAAAAAATTGGATTTTAATTTTAATACTTTTCCCATAAAATTCAGGAAACAAGGAAAAGAAACAGTTAATAGAGATAGATATACAACTTTTGCATGAAGACCGAAAATAATAGACCCCAGGTGCCACAGCAGGATTAATGAAACAGGTAACCCTTGTTGTATGAATATGTTTTTAAAAGATAAGCATATTTTACGGATATTTTTACAAAACTAGAAATTTCAACTTATTTCTGATTCTACCGTTCAACAAATATATCATCTGTCTTCAATTTTTTTATTTTTGTACAGTTTGATTATAAGTATTATAGATTATAGATTATAGTAGTTTTATTGTTAATAGTAATAAAGTCAATATAATAAAATGCCCAGAACATATAGTAAAGTAAAAAAGCGCGGCAAAGCATCTGTTGCGAAAAGATTGCGTGATAAACGAGAAAAGTCGTATAAAAACTGTACGTCGAATGAGTATCTGGAAGAAGATAGTCATATAGATTTTTACAACTGGTAAGTAAATTAATTTCGAATTTATTTAAACCACTGCACAATTGCTTGACTATAATCAGATAATAATACTATCTACTATACTTGAACTTACAGTTTACAGATTTATTTTTTATTAGCTACATATAATTACTCGAATCACTTTCACTTACTCATAATTACAAATAATTCACGGATTATTATGGATATTTCCGTATCATTCTTCTCTTGTATATTTTAGTTCTTCAAATGATGATATATATCTGCCTCCCTTGGAGATTGAATGTGATAGGACTGTCGATTCTCCAAAAATACAAGGTGGTAACCGCATAGTTGAGATATCATTTTTCATACAAGAATGCAAAAAATTAGCAGTACACGATTTCAAATGCACAATGGGAGAAATGGTATTTAAGAAAGAAGTAAGACGAGGAATTGTTAGTTGTTTTCATTACTATTGTTCTACGTGTGAAAAAGATTTAAAGATTTACACTCATTCAGAAAATGTAAGAATTGAAACTAACAAAATGCTGGTTTGGGGAGCAAATTCCGTTGGTATTGGTTATGCACAAACCGAAGAATTAGTCAACATTTTAAACATACCAATGATGAGTAGTAAATACTATAGAAAAATTGAAACTATGGTAGGTGAGGAATGGGAGTTGGTTTTACAAAAGGAAATGACTGCAGCAGGAGAGGAAGAACGACGACAAGCGATTGAAGCAGGAAATCTGGAGGAAGGGATTCCATTTATCACAGTAATTATTGATGGGGGACAGTGGCGTAACTAGCAGGCACCGGGCCCGGGTTCCAAATCTAAAAATGACCCCCCCCCCCACGTAATAAGAATTTTAAATAACCAATTAAAATAAATAACAAAATTTATTATTATCCCACAAATGTTAAGAAAAAAGACAAAGTATTACAGTAATAATATTTAAATTATAAGTAAGATGATAAATATTTGGAGTGATGAAAACCGCAGGTCAGAATTCTCAGAAGCTTTATACAATACAATAAATACGGTGCATCTGTTTTGTTTATGATTGGTACGAGATACGAGTACAAACAACAACACCGCTAGTAAATGAAGGGTAGGCCGGAAATTGTGGCAATAAAAATTTTGTTCCATAAATGAAATGTTACATTATGTCAACTTGCTGAAAAATAAAACGTACATTTTGTAATGCAATTCCTTTAAATACGTTTATCAGCAATTTATGAGGACTGTTTACGAAAATACAAATATTGGTGCCGTGACATCCGGGCCCCATAGATCACGGGCCTGGGTTCCGCGGAACCCGCGGAACCATGGTAGTTACGCCCCTGATGGGGGATGGGCCAAGCGCTCTTACGGTCATGGATTCAGTTCTCTATCGGGAGTTGCAGTTATCATAGGGAAAAAAACAGGAAAATTATTATTTCTAGGAGTTCGGAATAAATATTGTAGTATATGTTCGTCGAAAAATGAAGGAGACATAAAGCCGCATAAGTGTTACAAAAATTTTAATGGAGCGTCAACCGCAATGGAGCAAGACGTTATAGTGGAAGGGTTTAACAGAAGCGTTAATGAACACGGTGTACGTTTTTATAAGTATGTAATAGGTGATGGTGACTCAAGTGTTTACGCACGGATAATAGAATTAGTGACATACGGTCGTTACGTTATAAAGTTAGAATGTGCAAATCATATGACAAGGTGTTACACGTCCAATTTACATAAAATTTCTTTAAAAACGTCACATGATATAGAGACGAGACGAATTCTGAAAACACACATTCCACGTCTGAGTATCGCTGTACGATCTGCAATAAGTAATAATTCAAAGGAAGGGTCGGATTTGCAACAACTACGACAAGACTTAAAAAACGGCCCTTATCATGTTTTTGGAGACCATAAAAATTGTCGCATACAATATTGTAAACGACAAGATAAACAGGAAATGAACCATGTACCACTACTCCAACAGAGTGACATTTTTTCTGAAATATGTTCGGCGTTAGATTATGTTGTATCTAGAGCTCATCGTTTAACGACTAATACAACAACAAATTACGCAGAACGTTATATGTCTCTTGTTTCCAAATTTTCGGGAGGAAAACGGGTCAACTATTGCCAACGCGGGTCATATTTCAGACGGTGTGTAGGAGCCGGATTATCTTATAATAATGGGCCATCTTGGCATAATTCAGTTGCAATAACACAGCAAGATTCGTATCTTTCAGCATTTTGCAACAGGAAAAGGAAGCGAAATGAGCATAGACGGGCCAACATAAAAAGAAAAACTAATAAACGGATCAAAACTACTGACGCTGATGCAGAATATGGACCAGATGCCGCAAAACCTGACCTGGGACCGGAAGAACGTCTATTGAAAGAACAACAAATTATGTCGGGATTTCAAAAAGACGTATGTAACATTGACCGCATAGAAATAGAAACAAGGGGACAACACGAAAATCTACTTTGGAGATCTACTAGGCGCAATCGACTTACAGCTTCCAACTTTGGGAGGGTATGTAAAAGATTGCCAAGCACTTCGTGTCACAACTTGGTGTTGGAAATGCTGTACAAAAGTAGTAGGGAATTGCATACGCCTGCAATAATTTATGGGCGAATTAATGAAAAAAATGCCATACAACTGTATGAACAAAAAACTAAAAATAAAGTTGTCCCGTGCGGATTATTTATCGCTAAAGAACATCCATTCTTAGCAGCGTCACCGGATGGACTTCTTACAAACGGAGGTAGCATTGAAGTGAAGTGCTTATATTCCTTTCGAGATAAAACTATAGATTGTGCTATTAATGAAGATGCAAAAAAGTTATATGTACATTATGTAAATGGAATGCTAAAACTACGCGATAATCATAATTATTTTTATCAAATTCAGGGGCAACTGTATATTGCAAATCGAACATACTGCGACTTAATTGTTTTTACAAATAAGGACCTAAAAATTATAAAAATTGAAAGAGACGACAATTTTTGGTTGAATAATATGTTACCGAAGTTGACCGAATTTTTTTACAACTGCATATTACCTGAATTGGCAGATCCACGTGTCCCACGTGCGATGAAAATTCGTGATTCGGCAGCAATCATTGCTGCACAAAACAATGTAAAGAGAAAAAAAAAACCTTCAAACTGTTAGGAATAACAAATATTTTTCATTTTTATATTTCATTTTTAATTTTTCAGTTTTTTATTGTTTATTTTATTACATTATTCATTATTATTATTACTGTTATTGTACATATTCTGTTAATATGTTCTATGAGTTTGTTAAAAAATAGTGCATTAGCAGAAAATGGAATAAAATATTATTGTCAATTAAAATCAACAAAAGTTCAAAAATTATACATATGCATTCTTTCAATTTATCTTTTGTTTACAGTTGTTATGCGGTTACTATTTCTATACAAAATTCAGTATTTTTGGTAAATAAAGCCATTCGATAATACGAAAACCCTAAAACAGAATGAATGTGACGAACAATAGGATTTAATCCGTTCACTTTCACCGTCTTTACCTGAGTTTTGTTAATGGTTTATTTTTTGTGCCTTGTCATTCTTACTCTACTGGTTTCAAATTAGTTGAAAATCGGAATGCTGTTATTTAAGTTGCCTATTATTGAAATACCTTAAAGTGACTTTTTGGTAGGGTACTGTACAGCCTTAATACAATAAATACAAACGCATCATTTGCAAAATGTTGATGTATAGTCCGGGAGCCAACGACCTTTTCTAATGACCAAAACCGCAAAAGCTGAAAATTTTTCCTAAGCTTTATTTAGCATCCCTAGTAAGTAAATGGACCTCCAGCTGGCGCACTTGCGGGGGGTTTAGCTGCGGCAGCCCCCCAAACATGTAAAATAATAATGCCAATCACGCAGCGTGTGCGTGATACTAACATTTGTCGGTAAGCCGATCACGCAGATGTTGCGTGATGTGTACGTGTCTGTTTAAGGCAGGATATTCGCTGCGGCGTGGCTCACAAATAGTTGTTCTCGTGTCGGCCTACTGAGAAGAGCTTTAATAAACAAAAAGTCGGCCGGTTTCTGACAAATGTGACAAGCATTACGTAGGCAGGGAATGTGTTAAAAAAAACTAATACCACAAAAGCTGAAACTTTGCTAACATGTTGATTATGTTATAAATAAATGGAAAACCGTAGCCAGCTGAAGTTATGGTGGGGGATTATGTGCCAGCTGGACACTTTTCCCTCACTAAAAGCTGGATATTTGTTTCGTTTAACTTATTCAGTTATCTGTTGCATTACCAAATTTCAGCTCTTGCGGAATCAAATATCTATACTTTTCTCATTAAACACAGCCAGCGCGTCCATGCAGTTATTACACTACCTCACAAGTTTGTGAATTTAAAGGTTTTCGCATTAAAGTTCCATTTAAGTTACGTAAGTTTTTGATGCTTGAAAAATATAAAATATGAATCCTTTTTCTAAACACCCTGTGCATAGAATCGAAACTGAACTTAAATGGAACTTTAATGCGAAAACCTTTAAATTCACAAACTTGTGAGGTAGGTAGTGTAATAACTGCATGGACTGTGTTTAATGAGAAAAGTATAGATATTTGATTCCGCAAGAGCTGAAATTTGGTAATGCAACAGATAACTGAATAAGTTAAACGAAACAAATATCCAGCTTTACATTTAGTGAGGGAAAAGTGTCCAGCTGGCACATAATCCCCCACCATAACTTCAGCTGGCTACGGTTTTCCATTTATTTATAACATAATCAACATGTTAGCAAAGTTTCAGCTTTTGTGGTATTAGTTTTTTTTAACACATTCCCTGCCTACGTTATGCTTGTCACATTTGTCAGAAACCGGTCGACATTTTGTTTATTAAGGCTCTTCTCAGTAGGCCGACACGATAACAACTATTTGTGAGCCACGCCGCAGCGAATATCCTGCCTTAAACAGACACGTACACATCACGCAACATCTGCGTGATCGGCCTCCCGACAAATATTAGTATCACGCACACGCTGCGTGATTGGCATTATTATTTTACATGTTTGGGGGGCTGCCGCAGCTACACCCCCCGGAACTGCGCCAGCTGGAGGTCCATTCACTTACTAGTGATACCTAATAAAGCTTACGACAAATTTTCAGCTTTTGCGAAATGACTAACTCTAAACGGTCACTGGCTCCCGGACTAGTAGCATAAGCCGATATAACTAAAAAAATGAAAACAGAAGAGGAACCAAACATTAGCGATATGTACCAACAGAGGTAATTCGAGATCCGCAATAGCAACTAGGTAATATGCGATAATGGAAGAAATGTCAAAAAGACCATATAATATATGGTTGCACCCCGATTCAGCGGTTCCCGATTCGGCGGTCCCCGTTTCAGCGGTCCCGTTTCAGCAGCCTCCGTTTCAGCGGCCACCCGTTACAGCGGTTCCCATTTTAGCGGTCACGCGCTTCAGCGGTCCCCATTTCGGCGGTATATCTTTTTCGGAGCCCCTTTGCACTGTTTCGTAGTAACTTATGATTAACGAGAAAACATGTCGAAAAAAATAATTTTAAACGATGAGCTCCCATCCTTTTACCCTTACGAAATTGTTTGTACATAATTACTTTACTATAAATATTTCTTTTATCTCAAAAGGTATTTTTTGCCAAAAAGCAGTAACTTTCTGATTAAAAAATTCTTGTACCTTTTACAATAAATCAAATAACTATTCAAAAATGAATTTTTCGGTTTCCTTCGTTTGTCTTCAAAAGCGCTTGGAATTTTTGGATTTTTAAGCACCATATGAATCAGTATGCACTGCACAAAACAAATCTACGACAAAAAGGCAAACAGGTCGTCACAAGGACGCCGCGAAAAAAGGACGTGGTTTACTCCATCAAAAAGTTGATTTGAAAATATTAACATGTGAACTATTAATTAAAACTATTTTATTCATATAGAATGTAACCAATAATTACATGTTGTGACAACCATTATTCTTTTTTCTGAACAACTAAAGTACTTGATAAGTTCATTCATTTTTATGCAAACGCAACTAGGTCCACTTTCTTGCTAAAATGGGATCCGCTGAAACGGGGCACCGCCGAAATGGGAACCGCTGAAACGGGGGACCGCGGAAACGGGGAGTGTTGAAACGGGACACCGCCGAAACGGGACCGCTGAATCGGGGACCGCTGAATAGGGGGTCGCTGAATCGGGGTTATGCCTAATATATTAATTACTGAATGAAATTGGCAATAACTACATCGGTGAGCCATTTCTGCACAGTAGTTCCGAAACAGGAGTGGCAGAGTGGGACCAAGTTCCTCTCAACATTTTCAGTTCAGTAGTTTATTGAAATTTTTTTAAGTTTAAAGATATTCTGCTTATCGTACATTGATTGACTAATGCCTCGATATGGATGAACATTGTTGAATAAAGTACGAACCTTCATATGACCGTTGTCTATTAGAATAATTAGAATTTCAATTCTTTATGTTTCACTTAATTTAGCAGTCATTATTTAAATTTACTTGAAATAAATACTAGTACCACAGATGATACTAACAATAAGTACGGATGTTTTTACTATCTACACCAGTTTTATATTTCAATTTCAATAAAAACTGTTTTTCTGTATTTTTATTAAAACAAAAACTTCGTCGTTGGCATTTTTAAACAAATTATTTTTATTGGGTATTCAAAAATAAAATACAAGGATTTAAAAAAATTAATTGATGCCATTTCCGACTTAACCGGAAGTAATAACAACTGGTATTATGATTGCTAGATTCCTTCCCTTTTGGTGTACCTATATGCATATCAAATCTGGAAACAAAAATCGTTTTTCGGACAAAGGATATATTTGACCGTTCCGCGACTCTTGGAGTACCGTGTATTATTATTTTGTAATAGGTAATATGTTCCGAAAGTATACTAAAAAGGAAAGCGAACCAAGTTATAGCAAGGAAAGAATATAACGTGAATGCAAATAGAAGAACCACAGATATTTCCGAATTGATTGGTTTATCAGTTAGAGGAGTTTAGAGTAGGTACACAAAATAGTACTTAGAGGGTCGTAATACACAATAATGAAGAACTACGGTCAGAAAGGTGAGAATGTGGGACAATTATAACCGCACAAAATGGCAAATGGTTCTACATAAAATTTTTTACAACAGGGGGTGTTACAGTGTTTCAGTTGGAATGAGCTTCCGGGTTGTGGTAAATATAAATAATAATCAAAAACTGTTGCATGAGTGAATATTACCTACACATAAGTACATTATTTACTTATAGTACCACCAAAATTGGATCAAATTATAGTTATTTATGTATCAAGGGAATTATAAGGGTCTTAACTACCGAGGGTAAAGTTTGCGTCCCGCTTTGGCCCGAGGGACAGCAATTGCCCGAGGTAATTGAGACCTATTCATTCCCGTGGTACATAGATAATTTTATTTCTGATCGAGTTTAATAAAATTTGTTCATTTCCCATTTCCGGTATATTTGATTCAGGTATCGTCGATTGCAGTTTTGGTTGTTGCTAGGTTACTTGTTCATAAAGAGACGTAGAGGGAATTATAGCGCCTTTATATCCCAAGGCAGTTATGACACTCTTTATTGATATCGTAACTATGAGGATACAAGCTTAAGTATACAGGGTGGCCCAACGAAAAGGTAACAGGTGGGTTTCTGGCCAGAGGGAATTTTTTTTTGGGAAACGCAAAAACACTTCACTTTTTATATCAAGGGGGACAACTTTCGCCATGATTTTCAACCTGAAGTGATTTCATCCCTTAGCGCTGTGAGAACAACCCCTAAAATTTAAATAGGGATGATGGGGCAAGTGATACGTCATTTGAAAAGTCTTTCTTTTCTGATTTCAGTGCACTAGTGTTTTTTTAAGTTTTTTTATTTTTAACCAAAAAAATTGAAGTTCTAAAATGGAAAATGAGGAAAGAGATTGAGGCATTTAAAAACTCAAAAAAGCTCGGACAGGTCAATTGTTTTTTTCTTAGAGAAGCTAGGTGTACTTTTACTGATATTTGACAACATTGTTTCACCCCTTGGGTACAGGGTAAACAACCCTTAAATTTTTAAATAAAAACAAGGGTTAATTTTTTCTTGTGCTAATTAATAAAACCAGTTTATGCAAATTCAACCCTTATTTTAATAAATTTTCGAAGTGTCTGTCTTCAGCTTCCATGTAATAATACAGATTTTGATTAACTCATTCCTCCTGATCTCACCCCATTAGATTTTTTTATGGGGTCATGTAAAGAGTAAAGTTTTTTCCATTGGTCCGGAATCTTTGGAGGAGTTACGTGACCGTATAGTACATGAATGCCGCCTGATCACTCCTCAAATATTGCAAAATGTACGGGAACGATTTAATGAAAATGTGTACTATTGCATGGAGCTGAAGGCAGGCACTTCGAACATTTATTAAAATAAGGGTTGAATTTGCATAAACTGGTTTTATTAATTAGCACAAGAAAAAATTAACCCTTGTTTTTGTTTAAAAATTTAAGGGTTGTTTACCCTGTACCCAAGGGGTGAAACAATGTTGTCAAGTATCAGTAAAAGTACCTAGCTTCTCTAAGAAAAAAACAATTGACCTGTCCGAGCTTTTTTGAGTTTTTAAATGCCTCAATCTCTTTCCTCATTTTCCATTTTCGAACTTCAATTTTTTTGGTTAAAAATAAAAAAAATATTAAAAAAACTAGTGCACTGAAATCAGAAAAGAAAGACCTTTCAAATGACGCATCACTTGCCCCATCATCCCTATTTAAATTTTAGGGGTTGTTCTCACAGCGCTAAGGGATGAAATCACTTCAGGTTGAAAATCATGGCGAAAGTTGTCCCCCTTGATATAAAAAGTGAAGTGTTTTTGCGTTTCCCAAAAAAAAATTCCCTCTGGCCAGAAACCCGTCTGTTACCTTTTCGTTGGGCCACCCTGTATTATAATATCACGGTTAGAAATAAAATAATAAACAGCTTAACCTAGAAAAGACCCAGCATTTACAAACTGATTCCCGAGCTGATTCCATTTGTTTTCACTCATCTTCCATTTGAAACATGCAAAATTTGCTTAAAATTATCCTATCTAAATTTGCATTAATCAAGAATTCCTGACATAGAAGGAAAGTGTTGCCTATATAAACAATAAGTAAGCCTATTCATTACAAAAGTACCTGTAAAGGGTCGCATCATAATTGTGTTACTGTATTTTAAACAAGGAAAGCATTTATGAAGTGTCGTTGTGCTGCTCAGTGCTCAGTGTTAATCAGTTTTTCTAAACGTTGAGGATAAGGTTCATTTTAGGAACATTAAAATGTTGAAGTCGCCTATCTTGGCCCGGGTGGCCCAATAGGAGCATACACTAAAATCGTGCTTAAAGTTGAAATATGCATGGCACGAAATACCAAATTGACCTGTATATGTGACAATGTTATACCTGAACAGGATCCAAAAATGGGTAGGGGTAGTCCATTATTGGTACATATCCGTCCCATTATAGGTGCGCCGATGGTTGTTAGAGTTATTTAACGAAATATTTATTCCAATTTTAGTGTTATGGAGAAATCTGGCAGAAAAAATACCAAAAGTATACGGAACAAAAAGTGAGAAAGGCTTTAAGCATAACGCGCACTTACCCGTTTCGTTCTGTCACGACACGGACCATCAAAAAACATAAAATGCACTGAATTAAATCACACAGCGCGCACTTGTCCGTTCCGTCGCTTTCCATAAGTTGCGTGAGGACAATCCGTCGACGGGCGTCAACGTGAGGGAATGGAACGGGATAGTTGCGCGTTAAGCTTTTGATAATGTAGACAAGAGAATAAGCCTTCGTGCAGCGGCAATTGCCCATTCCATACCACGAGCGAAATAAAAGGGAGGAATATTAGCCACCCAAACAGGACCATCCACAGTTTTAAGTGAGGAGCAGGAAACAATAATCGTATTTTGGATTAAAACCATGGCAAAAACGGGATTTCCTGTGACTGTACAGCGTAGAGAAGCTGGAAAGTGAGGTTGGAGTGACCTTTGCAGAAGGAAAGACAAGACCGGGAAGATAATGGTATGAGTGTTTTCGAAAACGTAATCCGCAAATTAGTGATCGAACAAGCCAAAACTTGACAGCACGAAGAAGAGACGTCAAACAAGGAGATCTTGATAGGTGGTTCAACGAAGTGGACTCTTATATAAAAGAAAAACAACTTCAAGCAGCGTTCGAAAACCCTAAACGCATTTTTAATACGGACCAAACTGCGTTCTTCTTGAATCCTAAACCCTCGACTCCACACAATGTTAATTAAACTCACTGTTACACCATTAACAGAACAACCGGGACCATCATATGCAGTCAGCAGATGTTGGTATGGGCGAGTCGGGGCGAGTTATCAAATACGGGGGAACCAGAGTCCAAGTCAGACTTATCCATAATTCCGTCACCATTTAAAAGGGCGCTCTTATGACCGACCCAAACAGCTCCCTAAAAAAAGAGAGCGAAGGAAAAAATTCCCGCTGTGTGTACGTCTCCAAGTATGCTCACTTACCATGAGAAGAAAGAAGAAGTGAAGCAAAAAAAGAAGAAGAAAAAGAAAGACGAGGAATCACACGAGAAGAGAAGAAAAAAGTCACAGAGGAAAAAAAAAGAATCGAAAAAAATGGCGGTCAATGAAATGTAATGTTGTTATTCTTTTGGTTTATGTATTATACTTAATACTTCTTGCATGGGTGTGTGTTTTTTTCTAAAATCCACAATTTCTTAAAGTCTGTCCCACGAGAGCTCGAGTGTGACTCATACTGTAGTATCCACAGTTGGGTTACCTATATTTTAGAGATCCGACAACATGTACAAAAAGCTGAAAAGTAGTGGCAACGTCGATACTTTTGTTTTACTGTAGTTCCATCTGGCGGGGGATTTGGTGTAAGGCGGCTTAACCTTAACTTTCACGATCATCTGATTTGAAACCACGAAATAGTAAAGATCGTTTTTATTTTGTTTTTATATTTGGTGACTCCATTTTGAGTGCTATCTGCAGCCAGGTGATATGCTTTCGATTATTATGTTATCGTGTGTAGAATTATAGTAGATCCGTCTAATGTAATATCTATTTGTTTTCATTTTAAATATGTGTTTGAACTCATGGCATTTCCGACATTTTTAATCTAATGTGTGTAGTTAGTAAAAATATAGGTACGTCTGATCTGCCTTCGATCGTTATTATTAATTTTATTATGATATCTCTTATGACATTTATTTATGTTTTATGTAATTAATTGGAGGACATTCCAAATGAGTTCAAATTGAATATTATGTATTAAATATTTGTGGATAAACAGAAAAGATGGCTCTATTGTACTCGAGACCGTACCTAACGGTGTCCTTTGTGTATCTTTACCTGAAGTTGAACCCTTTTGTAACTTGTGCACATTCTATCTATTTAAACTCTCATGACCCTTTTATGTTGATATGCAATGATTGCAATGTATTTTATTTGGTTTTGATTGTTTAATTTAATGTAATGTAATTTTCTTTGTCGCACCATGTGTACATGTCGTTTCTCAATAAGAGCCACACACTTGTTGGAAGCTTTAATTTAGTTGCAAACGTACTCCCTCAGGTACGTAAGCGCCTTGATGGATGTATAACTAACGATGTCTTTTTTCGCCCGTGTAGAGTTGGATGTTGGGCTGTAACAAAAGCTAGCAACATTCTTCTCGAAATTCAACTCTAGCCGATTAAGTTCGCAACCAGGACAGTCGGTACCTTTCGGGGGGGGCCCCGAATAACTAACTTCTTACATGTGTTTATATATGTTTTGTGTACGTGGTAGTTGACGAACCAGGGGGGAGTATAAGTAGTGGGTAGTTCCGTTTGTGGCCTTGAGTACCGAGTGTACATTGGTTTTGCCTTGTATTACTTATATAACTGAATTTGATATTTATTGTGCCATATAAACCATTGCTGCATAAAGTATTTAAATCTGATCGAAGCGTACCAACAATAAAATTGTAAATGTTTTGTCTTGATATTATTTAACAGTCTTGCTGCTATAATTTTGTATTTGAATTGATGTCATGTATGTAATTATGTCAAAGGAGGAGTTTTTTTAGTGTTTACACTTTTTCTCCTCCGAATCGTCGAGTAACTGTCAATAAATGCATTATTTTTGGTACAGTTAATGTTGGTTTTGTTTCTCCTTCCCGATCATAGTTCACGACCAGTATATTCGAACCTATTACACGATAGAGGGCCTGCCCGACGATCACGAGCTTCTGTCATTTTGGGGTTGGTTTGTTTTAGAGGGAAAGTTTAAATTTTGTCGGCCATGTTTAGCCATTCCCGCTCCTTTTGAGTTTACAAACGTAAGGGGGTGAAGTTAGCTTCTTCGTAAATGTAATTTTAGTTAAGAGGGCCAGGGGGGTACATTACAATACCTAAAAATTATCCGAACGATATAAATTAAAACGTTTGTCTTAGCTATCTTTTATAGGGCATTTTAATCTTCTAACCACAAATGTACCAAAATATAACTTTAGTGTACTCTTATTTACCTCGTATTTACCTGAACTATTCATGTTAACGGTAAATTTGATCCACCGGGATCGCGTTCGTTCTCAAAATATTTGAGTACGTTCATTAGCATAATCTGCGATTGACTTTTTAACGATTTATTGGTAAGCGACATTATAAAGCAAGTATAGGTTAACAATAAAAATCAATTTGACAGCTAACAGCTGACACTACGATACAAACTCGACGTACGTTTACGTAATTTACAATGCCAATGTTAGAAGATATATTTTTTATATTCGCTCTCTTTTCCATTAGGTACTTTTTGTAAGTATGACAAAGACAACCTAATAATTTGCATTAATTCACACACCAGTCACACTCGAGCTCTCGTGGGACAAACTATAATACATATGCCAATTTAATATTCCCATAAGTTTATTATTTCCTGTCTAAATCATGGTTTAAATACTAATAATATACCAATACAATGATGGCTCAATATTGGGAGGTCCATTATTGGATCATCCACATACAAAGGGTGACCAGTATTGGTACATGCTCCCGAGACTGTTTGCAACTATCTACTGGTACTTTAAAAAGGACATTTTAATGTTAAAACCGTTGTTTATTATAAACAAAGGTTGATAGAATTAGAAGCCGGCTTATAGTCATTGTTATTCTTCTATTTTGAGAGAAATATGAATTAACGTCCTTAAGCGGCCCATTATTGGTGCATTTACCTTAGTTATGCAGTTTTAAGAAGAATTTTTGTAGTTTTAATATTAATATAGGTACCCGAATATACATACCTATATGCTCGCATATAGCTTTTGAAGTCTTTCTAAATCGGTTTACTTCGAAAGTATTAAAAACAAAAACACGATAATAATGAGAAACGGTAGAAATTATTATTTATAAAAAAACGCTGCAAATAAGAGTTTGGAATCACTTCTACAGTATAACTAGATTGTTATTGCCTTGTGTTCAAGTACCCATACAAACCAGTCTCGTAACAACTTATTAAATAGATCACCTGTGACCTATTCTGTGATGTCCATTAATTGAATCTTTTTGCAGCCGATGGATTAATGTTTTTTTAGACCTTTTAAAGAGGAGCTAATTCAGTTTGCTATGAAACAAATAGAAAGAAGAGCACATCTACGAGAGGTTTTCTTCTCGAACTAGGCAGTTTTTCGTTTGAATGCAATTTTAGAGTATATGTGAACATTGTGAACAAGTTTTACAATACTTGCCGCCAATGATTTGAAGTGAGTTGTCACGGTTTCTTTGAGCTCTTTGTCAGTTTGGAGGCGCTGCACCCCAAGTCACTTTTTCAATTCAGGGAATTGTCATGGATCAGAACAATTCCAGAAGTCCGCATGTCTCTCCCCGTAAGCGCTGTAAAATTTCACAATTTAGTCTGCAGTAATTGTTGTCCCCCACTGCATAAACTCTACAAACAACACACCTTCTTGGTTCCAAAAACTTCTGGAATTGTTCTGATCTATGACATTACTTTTGGTAGAGTAGTTTCAAAATCTCGTGGCACTCGAGATGTGTGGCGGGATTTATTTTTGGACGTATAACGTCGTGCCTATTTGTCGAAATTGTTGTAAATCCCGCCGCGCATTCCGAGTGCCACGAGATTCTGAACATACTCTAATAAGATCATTCTTTTATATTCACCCATAGCTTCCTTTATAACCAATCTAAGATTGGAAAAAAAAACAGCCCTCGTACACTCCATAAAAGCAGATGAAATAGGAACCTTTGGAAATTTACCTCATTAAGTTGCTCAAGATGACCTTTTGTATCAAAATAATTTCCCATTAGCAACACATTTTCTAAAGTTTCTTAATATTTTTTTAAATTGTCACTGTTGATCTTGAAAGAAAACGACCACGACCAGGTATGGTTATGTCAAAAACTCATACCAAACATCCAAAGATATACGATATTCCTTAAATAAAGAGCGTTTTGCACTCCAGAGAGTTACAATTTTCAATATTTTTCCTACATACGTAAATCATAACAGATACTGACACGTAATGACTAGCACGTATGTAATAGTAGTTACGTATTTATACAACTAGAGAAGAAAGTGGTGGTGTAGTTGAA
The DNA here is from genome assembly GCA_036250285.1 of Pyrocoelia pectoralis. Classification (NCBI taxonomy): domain Eukaryota; kingdom Metazoa; phylum Arthropoda; class Insecta; order Coleoptera; family Lampyridae; genus Pyrocoelia; species Pyrocoelia pectoralis. Next base: position 60,322 of record JAVRBK010000019.1, on the reverse strand, counting down.
CACAATTTTTTTTCTAAAACTGCGTGCATAAATACAAAATTCATGAATTTTTAATTTAATTTATTGTAACTTGTAAACCTTAAATCTTTTAGGTTGGTATTATAATCTACAAATATCTTTGTCGAGATCTTTGTCATTGTCTTCCACGAATTTCGTTTTGCGATAATAGTTATAATAACAATAATCTGTTATTATTTAGGTAACAGTAATTAAAGTCGATCGGTTAACTTTTAATGAATTGGTGAACGGTGAACATTTACTGAAAGTCAAAATGTCAAGGATAAAGACCCCGCGTAAAGTTTTTACGTTATAAAATTATTTTTTCAAAATTTAAGTTTGCATATTTATAAGAGATGGGATAGGGATTTACATTTTTATTAGAGGTATGTGTTACAGGTGTTACACTTTCAATTTTTAGTTTGTAGTAGTACATGTAGAACTTTTAGTGTTCTCTTCCCTGTTTTTTTTGTACAGGATGTACAACTAAAAAAGGAGGCCGGCTATAACTCGGACACTATTTGAGATAGACCAGTGAAATAAAAAATCTTATAATAAATGTGCCTAAGAGAAAATGTTGGAAATTATTTTCAATTTCCTACCATTGCCACCAGAGGGCGTTTCACTGATTTCAATTTGAAATTCCCATTTTAAACTTTGTTTAATGAATTTTGACGGTTGCTGTCAAAATAAAGGGAGGGGGAACTAAATTACGTGTCACTAGAAAAAATCTTGTAACTTCGAAACGGGTTGCTTGAATTTGTCAAGATTGGTCTCGATGTAAAGAGAATGCTTGATATTACCGAAAAATCCAAAACCACAACAATTTCTTATCTCTGTCTACCAATAGAGGCCGCAACTTGTAGAAGGAACAAAACGGTCGAGTTTTCTAAACAAATTCAAATGGTATTATGTATTATACCAAATATTTTTTTCACTGCTATTGGAAGGAACATTAATAAGGGAGTAATTTAAAAAAAATTATCTCAATAGCTCTTATAGTACCTACAGAAGATATAGTCAAAAATGTGGTAATATAAGAGGCAATAATTTGAGGTATAAACAAATCGTTATGCTTATATTCATGAATGAAAAAGTTAAAGACGATCGCTTCTAACCATTAAGAATGTTATTTACATCTTAAATTGGTTGACTGTATGCTTTTGTGGGCAACTTACTTCCAGTTTTGACTGTCACTCAGGATTAAGTAAGTCTAAGTATTATAAAGGGTAAAATTTCAAAAAAAAATGCTAATGCCTAAATATTACAACTATTGAAATAATGAAATAAGTAATAACGTACATGGAGGTTGTTTAAATATGGCTTCAACAATTAATGTTACGAGGTTAAAGTTAAATAACAGGAAAGTTAAAAACACAAAAATAGCTAATAAGAATACACCCTTAAACACGTTTGAGGTATTAAAGATTAAAATTTATTACTCGTCATACATTTTAAAAAAGTTTGTAAAATGTTTGTTGCTTTGCAGATTGAACATTTTCGTCTCCCTTTTAGGTAAATCGAGATAAGGGGTTTAAGAATCATTCTATTGCAAAATAAACTTATATTACAATATTACAGTTACTTAATTTTATCACTTTGAGAAGGCAGAAGAACCTTGACTTTCGCTTTTTTGTGGTGAAGTGCGGGGCCTTTCAAAGTGCGGGCCTGGAGCGACCGGGCTCCGTCCTTACGACGGACCTGTGTCGAAGTCGAAGCCTCGATTAATGCTTATGAAATTCGTTTCTAGCTTAATTGATGACAACTTTAATGGCATTACCAGTAGCCATATATTTTAGGTTAAATAAATTTTCACTTTGAAGTACAATGGAATCGTGTTAGGATGTTAGGCATTTAATTTAATGGTAAAAAATGTTGAAGAATCTGTTGTGACCTCGTGCACAATACTTTTTACTATAATTACAGCTGTTGTGATAACAAGATTTCATTATCCTTGAAATTGCGATTTCACTCATCCAAACTTTGGCACTTAGTGATACAAAATGTTTGCTTTCTTAATTGAAAGCTTCTGGCACATTTACCAATAAATTGTTCAGATAATAATCGACTACTTCATTAAGAAAATGAAAACAACAAATTAATGGTAACAACAATAACCTAATAACATCAAAGGTAATATGGATGATCTGATCGTCATCAGGTTTATGGCAGTGTCAGAAAGGTCGTAGATAGTTATGTCCAAACAAACTTATAACTTAACCTTTGTTTCATGATGATTATAATGTACATTCCAATTTAGGAACTGGTCATTTTATAATTTAACACCTCGAACTATGTACAATGTACTTAATGTGTTATCATTAAACATATGGGCTCACAACAAGACAATTAGGGTTACAAAAGTACCTACTTACCTAAAATCTAAGCTTAAATTCCTTTGGTGATTACTTAGTCTTGTTCGAACACTAAGCGCTGCTGCTGTTGGATTAGGCCTTCCATGCACAGACGGTACACTATCCCGACAAACTGTAAGCTTATGCCTTCTTGTATTTGGAATATCGGAAGGTAAAGCTCCCGAAGGAGCTATTTCACCCATTTCACTCATAACTACTACACTTCATTTCACTATCAAAATAACTTCATAGTACCATATTTCAACGTTTAATCTGTAAATTAAATTTAATTGTACTATACTATAAGACAGAGGGGACGATCGAAGCAAATGTTAATGTAGAAAATATGGCAATGTGCAACAACGGTTAGAAAATAAAACCAAATGGGTGTGCCCTATAATTTGCAAAGAATTCGTTTTTAACACAATTTAAATAACAAGCCAGCAATAGACCCTAATAATTACATCCATATAGGTTAAGTGGGAATATTCTTTCAGTAATTCTAATGTTTATGTGGACGCCTTACTTTCTACCTACCAAGGCCCCGAGTAAATCCAGGACAAGCACACTAAAAACCGTTAAAGTTACGCATATTGTAATCCAAACTCAACACTAAACATTTCTTAGAGGCTTTAATTTGTTAGTAAACACTTAATTGAGCACCATATTTCAATGTACGAAAAAAAATAACACCGACCGTACCCGAATTTAGAGTTATATGAATTTAATAGAATGAAGTTTGCAACTCAACTGCCACGGTGACAGCGCCATACTGCGTTGTTGTGGTAGGGGGCGTGAAACGAGAGAAATTTTAAAGAGAGATAGGCAATGTATGTGACGCAGTACTGGAACCTCCAAGCAAATTCCTTACATCTTTGATTTTTTTACGGCGGTAAATAAATACTATTTTCATTAATAATTTATAACATGAACGTGAATATTTGTAGATAAGACAACGTTATGAAGCAATTTATTGTACATTTTAATACACTAATACACTACACATCTTTGTAGTAGGTAATCGCCTTAACTTTCCCCATCCATTTTTTAAACAAACGGTGTTTGAAGTATGTAATAACAATTATTCATATGTAAACAACAACAAATAGGTACCTTCCTTCTTTTGTACATATTCTCGTATAAAATTTTCAATGCCCTGTCCTGTTGTGTAATAATTGCGAAATCCAGGTCGTTCCAGATTTTAACGGATTTTTTCGCTGTAATTTTACAAGTTCATGAAATGAAGGACCGAACAAATTTTACAAATGCGGGTGTCTCCTAATTTATACGAGGAAGCAAGGATAAAAAATTAAGATTATTCAAGTTTTATAATTATACGATGGTAGAATCTAGAATAAATTCCATAATCTAGTAAATTAAATTACAATTATAAAAAGATATATACCCCCCTACGACAAGGGGGTAGACTTTGCAAAAATTCAACAAACCAATAAGAGTCCCTGAATATCAGAGAGTAACGATCTGCTATTAGTATAATATGGTGTCGTTTTTCTTGCTAGGAATTACAATTTTTGAACACATCAATACATTCTCGATAAATATCGATTTTAAGGGAGCTTACGACAGTGTCAGAAGAACAAAATTACGACATTTTAGGAGAGACTGAGTGATAAGACTGATAACAACCACGATGGTTAAACAAAAAGTGTAGTGAAAATAAATGAATCAACGACTGAAGAATTTGAATTCAATTGTGGCCTCACATCAGTGGCGGAATTTCAAAATTTCGGCCTCCCCGCAAAATAATATTCGGGCTCCTAAATCCCATTTCCACAATTAATTAAAAAAGTTTCTTTTTAACATTTATTTATGCATTTTGTAAAATAAAAGGAAAAACTTATTTTTTAAGAAGAGGATTTGGGTGGATCCCTAGAACAGGGCCCCATGTCTGGGACCCACAGATGTGTCTCATTCTCATTTATCTATGGCGCCTATGCTATGATATGGTTCCTGTGCGGCGTGGCGGCGGCGTGTCATACCGAAGGTTTCGCCTATGTGACTACTCGTGACAAACATAATCACACATTGAACGAGCTTGCAACTATGTTGCCAATGATCCCCGCAATAAAAGTCGATTTAGCGTTTTGGCAGGGGGCGACGTTGATACGAGCCGAATGAAGGGCCTGCATACGTTCAGCTCTAATTTGTGAAATAGGCAACACTATTTTCAATCACTACCCAAAGTTTCTCAAAAACGGGCCCCCTTCGAGCTTCGGCCCCCCTGCACTGCGGGGTCTGCGGCATTGTAGTTCCGGCACTGCCTCACGTCCAATGACCCTGATGACGACAGGGGAAGATATGGACCCGAATTTGATGAAAACGAAACTAAATATGTACATGGAACTGAAGGACAAACATGGAAGAAAGTAGGGAAGCTTCGACATTACGATATTCCTACTTCTTTATTCAATGGATATAGGTAGTTACATATTTGGAGGCACTGATAACAAATAAATGCGAGGAAGGAAAACAAATTGAGATAAGAATTGCAAAAGGAATCTATAAACTTTTAAGAAATAAATAATAAAGAAATAACAATAAGAGCCGAGATAAGATATACAGTATACGAGACATAGGTCATGAATGGAAACAGCCCGAGCCCGTCAAAGCTTGAAATTTGTGAGAGAGAAATAGTGGGTGGAAGGCTCACATAATGGAGCTGAGAAAGAAAAACAAATAAGGAAATATACGATGGACATTGGACACCCCATAAGCGATATTATCAAGATCCGAAGATTGTAATGGCTTTGGGACATTTGAAGAGAATGCCAGAGGATAGGAGTGTAAGAAGATTAACATGGACAGTGACGGGGGGTACAGGTAAAAGGGGAAGGCCTTGAAAACGGTGGAAACAACCAGTCGCTGAGGACCTGGAGGAGAAAGGAATACATCTCTATAGCTACAGTGCGACAAATTGTTTTTACCGCAAAACAAAACAATAATTTTTCAATTATCCGACAATGAGTTTATTTTTTAAACACATTTATGTATTTTGAAAGCACTTCATAACTTTCCTGATTTTTTAGTAGAATTTTAATGGAAATTTTTATGATGAGGTACTATATTTACGTTGGGAAAGAAACTTGTCCGCTCTGTGCATCGATGGTTGTCAAGATTAACGCTTAATTGTTTCTTATCAAAAAATGTGGCACTCACTCTTTGTGTGACGTTTTTCCACGCATCATTACGCTTGGAAATTATTCATTTCTGATCAACAAAATATATATCTGCAGAATAATATGTACAGGTCGCGTACGATAAGGAAAACGAACGGTCACATGCCGAAGTCATTTTAGGCCGCGTAAATTGAAAATACGTGTTTTTAGCACCACTCATTGGAGCATCTGCTCGATACCAACCCGATTCGACTTCGACATGCGACAGTTCGTTTCCGTTATCCGCCCTTATCGCGCGCGACTTGTAGAAAAAAATGTCCATCCTCACTTTGTAAATCACAAATATCAAAGCTGCAAAGGATCTACAATTAATAGTCTTCAACTACCCGCATAAATTTAAATTAAGGCTCATATACTCCAATAGAATTTATTATTACTACATACCTATATCACTAGGAAACTTTCTGTTTAATGTAGTTCAATATTTCTACATATTATATTTGTATGCTTTTCATGATTATCTTAAGATATGCAGATTCAAGTCTCCATGTGTTTCGTATGCACATGTGAATCGGATGTGTAAGTTTGAAAGTGGATATATTTGCATAAATTGCTTTTTTAAACAAATTTAACAACATTCTTAACGATTTTTTCAAATTTGCATGTTTTAGAGTTCTTTTTAAATAAATTTATTAAAATTTACATCTAATTCTATCTATTATTTAATTTAATTTATCTAAACTTTTTCGAACTGCGTAAGTTATATTATAATAATAGATAAACAAGTATCAAAAGGCGCCAATTCTCATAGAATTCTAATTTCAACCAACTTCAAATCGTAACTAATTATGGCATGTAGTATATACAATATATATGAATATAACAACCCCCTCCCCCTCAGGCACAAGCACACCAGATTCTACACAAATGAGCTATTGTTTTTCTTTGGAAGATGGGAGCGGAGAGGGTGACGGACAATTTGTAAATCACGAAAAAATGTTGGAGGAGAAAAAAGTAAAAAAGATCGTTTTTCTCCCCCTTTCCACCCCCAAAAAAGGGGTTGCAGTTGGGGGTGAAACTAGAAATTTGAAAATAGGTTTTTATGGAGAATCCAAAAGTGCAATAGAAAATAGGTGTTCCCATTTAAGTTTTCAAAACTTACCCCCGCTCCACCCCACAGGGGAGGTGAGGGTGAAGTTTACGTATCATGACTCAATAGGTTTCAAAAAATAAAGGAAACGTGTTTTTTCCTTTTTGTAATTGGATGATAAGAACGCCAAGAGTTCAACAACATGTCAGTTCGGAAATTATATGATTTTGTAGCCATATTGTTGGGATGAGGGTCAAGAATGCCTTCTTTTGACCACAACAGACATATTTTCCATAACTCGGTCAATTGCAATAGGCGGCTGGCTGATTTACCATACCCACCAAAAGATTTGTACCGTCTTCGGCTGCGCGTTCAGGAAGCTTTGAATATTATGTCAAACCAACAATGTATTATTTGATTGACAGCAAGCCACGTCGCCTAAACGAGTGGCACTTTTTTAATTCTGTTCTTTTGTTTTCAAATTGTAATCATTTGTTTGTGGTGACAAATTATATCGTTTGTAAAAATTTCGATAAAATCCCTCAACTAACAATAAGTCTACTCTAGTTGGGTCTTTTGGTTCGTTGTATTATAGACTTGATTGTCACAGTTGGCTTCTCATTCACCTGTTGCATGGTGCTTGTGTTTAATTTTTAATTAGTTTACAAATCTCTAGCCGGTACTTGTTGAGTGGTTCGGGACAATGTTCTTGGCTGTTTAAGGTTTTGTTGTGTGTTCTTCGGTAAGTACCTTGGATTCTTTTGCTGCGTGTTCATAACTTTGAATTTTCCAGCAGCAATTCAATTTTCATTTTTTTCAACATGTACGGTAAGTCTTGAACGTCTCATCTATCAATTTAATTAATTTCATAATAATGGTTTAACTTGTAATTTTAAATTTTACTCTCGCTCAACCAGTGTATTTTGAAGTTATATTTCAGTAGCCTGATGATGGCATTATTTGCATTTATTGCTCTCAATCATAATTAATTCAATTGTATAACGTTCTATGGGGAATGGTTTCGAGTTATTAAAACTAGCTAATTAAGATAGGTAATACATTTATATTAACGCATTATGAAGTTATGTTAAATAATTTTACAAAAATTATACGTACCTACGAAATTCGAACACCGCGGCATTTGTGCTATATAATTTTGGCATTCCCGATATAAGCATTGTCGAATGGCATCCTGCTACATAGTGGTCAATTAATGGCGGCCACCTGCCGCATTATATTATATATTTACAGTTGTTTAATTAATACGGCATGAATTTTTCAATTTGGTAGTGTATAAAACGAATTTTAAGTTTTATTGCTGAATTTATAGAAAACAACAAATTTTTTTGCCTACTTAAGTACAGATTGTCGCTAATAAAGTAAAACCACATAATGTTAATGAAAGTATAAGTACGTTAAACACATTTAAAAATATGTAATGAGAAACATGGCAGCTGCTAAAAATATATTTAAATTATTCTTGGCAGACACAGGGTTAGTGGCTCATGAAAATTTCGAATCCCACCAATGATACTTTCAGTACAAAAATAATTATTTAGTATCCTGCTTATCATTTTACGTCCGTTGTGTCATTTGATTGATATAAAGCCACCGGATATTTATATCACTTCATTTGCGTATTAGAAGAGTGTGTCAGATTTTTATGAATGGGTCGTTTAAGGTTATTTCAGCGGCAGCATTTTTCGACCTATAGTCCATAATTATTTGCTAATAAATTTGCATAGGTACCGCATATATGTATAAGGATATAATATTTTCAAAATTGATGCTACCTTTCAAATTTGCCTTTTTTTGAATTCACAGCACATTTTCGTTTGCAACTCCACATTGCACTAGTCTAGTTAGGGAATATTTAAATCAGAATTATGTTAATAAATAGATGAATGTGAAGTGGCCTGATATCCCACTGACATTTTTGGATTAGTTTCAATGAAAAAATGTATCACACGTCTGTCGACAACATGAAATAGTTATGCGACAGCTTGCTCCAGATTTTTAATAAAATGTAAGCAAACGTATACAAATACAATTTCAGTGTATTATTGCATTAATTATTTTATTGTGTACACTGTGAACTTTTTCTTGAAATGGTCCTTCTCCGGCCAAGCATTTGTTAAATATATAATTTGTGTACTTTAACAATTCATGTGATTAGAAATTAGAACTGTAAAGAACTCGGTTTCTTGGGAAACAATTTAGGCCAGTCAAATTAGACTTTTGGTGAAAAAGTGATGCTAATTTTATGGGACTTTTTGAGGGTTGTTTGGGAAGTTAAGGAGAGCTTAAATCCAAGTTTGCGTATACCCAGACCCCGTGGGATTTTTTTAAGGGGGGGAAAAGGTCAAAATTTTGATTTCGCTATAACTCGGCAGCAATTGATCGTACAGAAAAAATAAAAAAAGGGTTTTATAGGTTTGTTGAAGCTCTACAAGTTTCCTTTGGACGACTTTTCCTGAAAATTAATATTTAACGATTTATCGTAAAAAAACAGTAAAAAAAGTAAACTTTTTTGGTCAACAAATAGAATTTGTTCATGTATGAGACCGATACTTTAGTGTTTAGTAGATTAATTTCAAATATTTACAACTGTTTTATACGCTGTAACTTAGTTTTTATTAAATTTGTTGGTTAGAATGGTATTGTATATATTGCTAATTGAAATGTGATATCATTGTGATTTTTACTTCCCGAGTACGAAGTAAAAGGGAAGTATTGTATTAGTGTTCCAAAAAATTGACCCATGCAAATTTTTACATAATTATCTTTTCGTTTCTGAATACGTAGATTCAAAAAAAAAAAATCTGGCAAGTTGCCTCGTATTAACACTTTTTTCAAAAAATAAATATAGCACAATATACAGTATGTCTGAAAAAGTTGGCAACATATGGGAAACTTTTTTATTTGTAATATAATAATGAAAGCTTCCACAGTTGTTCATTTTTATTTAAAAATTTTATTTGTTTTGGGTTAAACTGTGTAGATAATGGAATTGATTAAATAATCCAAACGTTTCGGACACCACTTACAGGTGCCTTCTTCAGTTTTTTTTATTTGTATCTAATGTTACGAAAAAAAGTTATTCTTTATAAAAAGTTCTGCATGTTCTAAAATCTAAAATACAATCATCAGATATTAAATTTTTTCAGTCGTGTACGCGGTTTGTCAAAAAATATGAATTTTGCTCAAGAGTAAAGTACCTTTATTTTTGACAATATCGAAAATTGTTATTAAAAAAAGTTAATCAGAACTAAAAACTACGTTCAAATATGGAATTACATCCTGCTAGTTAAAAATTTTTTTTACAACTTTTTCTCAAATTAATTACTACCTATAGATACTGATACTTATAATTTTTTTTTCCTATTTTTGTCTACAATAACAACGCAAATGTAAGTGTAGTGAAGTGAAATCTAGGCTAGGATGCACTGATAAAAAAATTTTTGATCGCAATGAACGACGGGTTCCTATACGAGTAATGACAAGATAAGAGTGGGAACACACTGTTCGTAAAGAGTTGAGGTTTGTGCAAGATAGGCGACGAAACTCCTTACCGGCGCTCAAAAGCAGAGACGAATTAAGGTGCCAATAGTGCTTCTTCTCCGCTATGGACATAAAGGAGAAGCATTCTTGAAGCGTATAGTGACATGTTATGATTCATTTGGTTCCTGAATCGAAGAGGTCAAACATGGAATGGCAACACACAACTTGACTTAAGACTCGGATAACAAAATTATATTATACCATCATTTGGGACGTTCAAGGTCTTATTGTGGTTGCTTTTTAAGAGATTCAATAGACGCTCCATTGGGAACCGCTTCCTCATCCCCCACTTCTTTCCTTGCGATTTATTTGGATCACTTAAAGAAGTTTTAAGTGGTAGGTATATAAAAATTTAAAATGTGTAAACGACAGTGAAGTGCAAATATTTGTGCAAAATTGGTTAAATACGCAACTAAAAGCTTTTATAAAGACAGCATCTTTAAGTTACCAAGAAGATCGCAGAAGTACATAATACGTATGTTAACTTTCGCCGAAATTTTTGCAAGAGCGTTTGGTACGTGTAATTATATTGCATACTAATATTGCAAACAAATTTGTTTAATAGGTGTTTAAAGATTAGTTTCACGATCTACGAATGTTCGAGGGAAAAAATCCAAAAATAATTTCATACAGACTGTATCTATGCTGCTATTTTAAAATATTTGAGTTCATTATTATACGTTTGAAATAGATCGTGACTATATGTTTATGAAAATGATTTCATTAATAAAACATGTAAATTATTATAGATTATACTATAGGTAGGTACTAATAAATCTCTGGCTATCCGTTGAAAAAGGTATAAGACTTCACTTTTTTTACCCAAGTCATTTTAACTTCCATTTCTTATTTATAGTTTATTTCTATGTTTATTCAAATTTGAGTGACAGTTCACCTGTACATGAGTTTAGTTGTTGCTTATTAGTATGTAGTTATTACAAAAATTAATTCATCAAAATAATTCACTTTAAAAGTGTAAAAGCATTTCAAACGTATTTTTCTTATGAAGGTGGAGTGATTACGATAGAATTATTGTTTATGTTTGATTTGTAGGTACTTGTTATTGCTGTATTCTCAACTCAACACCCCCTACAGAAATCAACGTCAGTTGTGTTAGCATCTTCCACATGTTGCACGTATAAAGTCAATAAACATTTCCTATCCGTTTGTACGTATTTGTGTGAGTGTTTCGAAATGGCATCGCTCTATTTTTAATATAAAGAAAAAAGTTCATATACCTAATAGGGCATAAAGATATTTATTTCACAATACAACATTTAGAGTAAAGCGGCGTCTGGTTTGTTGAATGCAAGATTCCGCACGATGAAACCATGTTTTATTGGCGCTTCGTAAACCACAGCCTCCGCCTATTGGCAAGCAGAATATGATCTATTCATATTATACGAATGTTGCTAAAAATCCAAGTAAGATGTTTCTTAGAGTTTTGGTGGTAATGTGCAGGGTTCGATGAGATCAGCGCCAAAAGCCCACACCAGACATTTAATGAAAAGGAATGTTGGTAATGTGTACTAGCAGTTGCGTTAGGGTTTCCATCGTCCCTACTCAAGCAAATGAACAACATGCTATTGTTGCGGACCTCTAACTAAAGCTTCTAATATCTTTCTACGGTTACGTGGTCTTTCACCTGTACTTATAGAATACTCCACTTCGGAATTCTGAATTATTTTAACATACTATACAAAATAGCCGGTACCCAACTAGCACCAAAGTGGCCGTAACGAGGACGGGAACCTGTGAACAGTAGCTATCACCACTGAATTCACGACTTGGACCTCTAAATAACTTTAAAGTTAATGTTACGTAATTTTTACTGTCAATGGGTACTTCATGGTTATTTATCTTCTACGTAGCTTGCTCGGTGTTTCAGACTACCTACCAGCAAGATGACTTAGAAGCTTCCAAAACTTGAAAGTAGCGAACGGTGGTGACGGCTATCAATGCAGGATACTGAAATGCCACCTCATAGTTGCTGAAACGTTAGGGGCACGCTAATTTTAAATTTATAGTAATGAAAGTTGTAAGTGATATTTGTTAGTGATTATAACGTTTTCGATGCCTAAAAACGTCTCCGTTGGTTTAGCCGGTTACGACAAAGTGTGTATCACTTCCTAAATTTACTTTATAGTTAATTTTACTGTATGATGGTTCCCAAATTGATGTCCATCTATTGCTCATTGATTACTGTATGCGCATGTATGTATGTATGTAAAGTAGCTACTTACATTAAAATCAAAATTGCAAGTGCAGATATTTTATGATAAGATGTCTTCTAATAATGATAAAAAAAGTTTACTTAATGGTATCCGGCGTAAAAGGATTTACCGTCATTCTTCCACTTTTTATCGAAAATTAAAGTTGTTAAGGAGTAATGATGCGGTTATTCATAATTAGGAACGCGGTAATCTTACTAACATAATATACCTATAAAAATAAATGACTTAACCAGAAATCAAAATAGGGATTATGTTAGGTTAATTTCTTCACCGGAATTTTGCAGTGGCCCAGGCGAACTTTAAGCAAGAAATTAGTGGCAGTCCCAACTTGTAGCAGCTTTACAGTTGCTGTCGTCACTCAAGGTTTACTTAATAAACCTTGGTCGTCACTATCGTTAAGTATTTCTGACTTTCCAGTGGAAACTTTTAGTTATGGCGACTTTGAAGGTATATAATATAAATTACGCCATTTGTATGGACGAAATGAGCGACGCCATTATTATCACTTGACCAAGAATACCTAAGTACATTTGTCATGAATTCTCCATCTAAAATAACAAATTGAGTCAAGCAATCACTGCTTATGTCCAAAAACAAATTGGAAGCCGAATCACGTTCCGAATGTTTTAGTTGCAGTCTTATGCAAAATATTAAAAAATAAAATTCTCTTAAAGTGTATATTTCAAGGGCGCGTGGTCTAATTAATATCATTGACTTTATAGACCCGGTTTTATAAAGCATACTTAAATACGTGATCAGCTAACGACGTGATTAAGTTTGAATAATGCAACATGATTTGCTAATACGGGTTACATAGGTGTGGTCGTTGATCGTATTAGCCTATCGCATTACTTAACCACATTGTCAGCTGATCACGTAGTTAACTATGCTTTATAAAATCGGGCCTTAGTGTATAAAGTCAATGTTAATACCTATCATCTGAACGTTTGCCAGTGAACTTGCATGGGTTTCGATTTTGCAACGCAATATAGTCCGAAAAATACGCAAGTTTTAATTCTCTATTAGGTACTACATCTTTAAGTTATTATTCTGTCTAGATTCGTTTCGTACTTAACAAAATGGAAGGAAATTGACATAGTAAAGTGCAACAAGTAATATAATGAATAAGCTGCAAGATAGAGAAAACAACATCAACTCAAGAGAGGGTAAGGTAAAGTTCCCTAAAAGTTGCGGCAAGCATTCTGGGCCGTAGATGCCTCGTACTTGCAACGTTCCTGCAACGTTCCCACGCGAGTTTCAAAAACGTTGCCGCCACGGTACTGTCACCAGGAAATTATTCCCCATTTTGGTAATACATATTTGTGATGTAAATATTGTAAACATGTAAACGAGTCTAAGAAGAAAAAATGTTTTCAACAACATGGTAACATAAAATATTGACACTTGCTTTCTATAGTAACGAACTAGGTATTATTATGGTCAAATGCCTCCTCGTAATCTCTAAATTATACATTTGTTGATATTTCGTTTCGATAAATTCTTTTTTCGGTGAATTTTCGGAACGAATGGAAAAATTTGTATGAAAACTTGTAATTTTTTTGTAAGGTAAATTCCAAATAATCAATACACTAATTGTGAACTTTTTCTCCAAACACACAATTTGAAGAATTTAATTTACAGACTTATAACACTTCGGCGCGTGCAATAGGATATTTTCCACTCTCGTGTAAAAGTTGACCGCATTTTTACCTCTTTGACAAATTACTTAAAAGTGAGTGTGAATGTGTGTCAAAAACAAAAATTTAATATTACTTATTCAATACACAAAGGGTAAGAAATTCGGCAAGAATGTAACTGTTCTTGTGGTTGTGTTCTTCCATTTCGTTCAAAATAACTAAATAACTTATATGACATCGACATGATATTCCTTTTATACCAACTAAACCAAAACGAAAATACGAAATAGGAAAAGTACTAATTACAAAACATTAAATCCAATATAAACTCATAATAACAATAATCAGTCGTTGACAAAAAATTAGAAGTTGCTTTTAAAAAACTTTTAACATAATTTATGGATTTTCACTCTTTTGAACTTAATTGAAGTAATACCATAGAGAATGTAATTACATTCTCTATGGTAATACTACATTTAAGTAATACGGAGGAACGTAGATACTAATTAAGTGTCTTAGGTGAGGAAGTCATTTTACTATAATCAAATTTCAGTCTAGAACTAAACTGTAAAGTCACTAATTTTTTATCTCCAAATGTGTTGCAAATTATCTCTACAGAGAGTATGAGTCGAATTTTCAGTCATCCTGCATGCATTAAAGTACCTATAGTCTATTCAATCTTAAATGTCCTCTCTATTGGATTAAAATATGTAAAAGGTTTTTATGTTTCTCTTATCGAGAATATTTTCTATAATAATAGCGTTGAGTGAACTTTATTCGGTGGTATTTGTCAAACATACGTGTTGCTATTTTAGAGCTCTTTTGTCAAGAGAAACGCTAATGTGAAATTGTTAGGTCTGCTTAATGTACATACAACAGCAAACTGTGTCCAAAGTGATTGGCCAAAAATTGTCATTGTTTTCGTTCGTTGCCAAACCGCTGTTGTATTTCCAATTCATTCCAGGCTGAACAGCACAATTAGATTCGTATTCCATAATTTTTTGTTTTAGTTGCAACCAGATATTAAAAATTTTTGTAGGTAAATTTTGATTTGTTTGTAGATGGTATTTCAAGCAATTGATTAGAACAACAACAAAATGCACTCGCAAAGCAATTTTTGGTCTTTATTTACGTTTTTCCTTTCGTCGATTCGTATCCGAAAACTCCTTGCTTAAAAGGATGATACCTACACGTACTATACAGCATAACATTTTTGATGCATGCGGATGTTGTTTGAATGGTGACTATTTTTACGCATAGTACCTAGTTTAGTTGCTGCTTGCTGAATCAGCTGAACCTTTCGATCCAGCGTGACATAGTTGCACAATGTGTCTCCTTCTTACTGTTGTAGTTTTACAGTCTAGTGTTCACTATAATTCGGATGGACAGCATTTAGATTAGAAATGAATTATGAGTACTTCCACATAAAACAAAAACAATCCCTTTTCCGTGGTAAGACAACCTTATTGGCCAGTTGAAAGAAACTGTATACAAAAATATTTTTTTCGATGCTGTTTTAAAATAAATAAATATGCATAGCCACAATCCGAGTTTCTTTTGAAGCATCCGCATCCCGTGTGACGAATTTTGAATTTCAAAAGCCAACTATTGTCTATTTTGTAATCTAATGTAAACTTGTTAGGTAGGTATATTAGAAATAATATCGTTTCATTTCGATTTTTGATTACATTTTAAATGAAATTAAATTAGTGAGGTGCCAAATAAACATAAAGTGGTTTATAACTGGTTTTAATTCAGTTTTCGTATAATTAAAAGCGTTTTTCTTTTAGATAGAAAATTTAAATTAATCCCTCCTAGCTTTGATTTGGAATGCGAAATAGTTAATGAAGTCAACGAAACCGTTTCATTCATATCCTTGGTACACATAGAAAGTTATTTTTGTTTTGCGTATTTAAGGAACTATCAAATTATGAAACGCAAAGATAAATAATGAATGGTGATAAAAATAGAATAGAAAATGAACCTACTTTCATTCCGGAAATGTGTAATATATACGCACATCAAAATTAGATGTTGATCTTCAGAATTGAAAATAGCCGTGATTTAAATTCAGTAAAGGTTTTATTGAGCGGTAACAGGAAACGTTAATCCGTGACAATGAATTTCTAACATTTTGAAGCGAGGTCGTTTACTATTTTTACTAATTTACACGATCAATTTTCATGTACAGATTTTAATATGGCATGATCATTTGATTGTGCCAAGGTGGCCAACTTGTCGACCTTTCACTAACCCCTTATTTTTTAATATTATTTACTATAGCCGAGTTAAGGACGTGTAGTCGTGTATACGTATACTGTATAATTATGTATGTATGAACTTAGGATACCTTGACTAGTTCTTCTTTCAGATATATTTCACCCTTAAAGGACTTTGTTAACCCAAATATTTGCGAAATAATTAGGATTGTTTAAGAAAGTGTGAAAGAGACAAGAATCCATTATTCATAGACTTACGACCAAGAAACACACAAAAAGTAAATGTCATTTTTTAGTGAAAGCAACAAATGGTAATTTGATTTAAAATTTAGTCAATGACATATTTAATTCTACCCATCCTAATAATAGAAACAATAATAAAGATCAAATTAAAGGTTAGGTGCCTAATGTAAAGGACAAATTCAGCAGTTTCCTGCACAATGAAGAGTTTCAATATAACAGCAAAAAATGCCACACTTACCACATTAGATAGAGCATAAACATAATATGTTGTGCAGAAAGCTTCCTACACAATATGTAATTATAAAAATAATTTAGATGCCTATCTGGTTATAGTTGGTGGATTTACTCCTGTGAACTGAACATTTTAGAGTGTAATTGGTGTCATAATCCCCACCCAAATCTTTATTTTGAAATTTATGCGAACCACCTTTTATAAAAGCTGAAATATTAATACTAAGTTTTAACCTCTTCACCTAAAGCAACACATTTCTTCCTTTGGAATTATAGAACAGTTATTTGTTTAACCACATTCTAAAGAAACTCCTTTGTAAGTAGATAATCATTATCTATTTGGCGTTCTAGTTGTCGTCATTTTTTTTATGTTCTTTTTTATCTTCACCCCTACCTTTTTACTTTTCACACTACATTACTTGCGGATTATATGATATAATCTAATCTTTCTGAAATCGCTTACTATAACTATAACGAATAGTTATTTGTGTATCAAGGTTGTAAAAGTGATCTTTTTTGGCCGAATCTGATGATTGCAGCCGAGGCTAACAAATCAGATGAGGCTAAAAAAGAACTTTTAAGCGAGGTGCACACAACATTTTTTAGGCGACTATCACAAAAAGATATAAACTTTAATTTAAAAATCAATTTCATAATTTTGACAATGACAGTTACCTGACAAATACAATCATATATTTGATTATTCATGTCACTTACAGAGTGCTTTGCTCCATCACCTGGACAACAAAAAGCGGTTGTAAAGTAAATGCGGCCGTAAAGTTGTTTATGACAGATGTTAAAAAAAAGTTATACTTTACGGCTTTCAAAAGATACGTAAAACAACTATTTATGTAATAGCCGCCTAAAAATATGATTTTGGGTTCACTTTTTGTTATGTTTTGTCTACTAGTTCAGAAAATATCCTTTTGGAAACTTTCAATCAATACTATGGTACTGTTACTTATACAGTTAGTTAAAGTCAATGAATTTTCATATCTACGCCCAATTTCAATTCTATAGCAATTTTATTTAAACTTGCTATTCTCTTTTCTTTTTTTTTCGTCTCATTTATTGATTTCTGATATTTATTGATGACCGAACAAAAGTTCGCTGTATCAATTCGTTAAGTGTGTGTGACTTTTTTTCTATGTGATTTTTAACGCCGAAAACGAATAGGAATTTAAAACTTGTTTTGACGTAATTTATAAAAAAGTGTTTGAATATTGCGTCAACGTTTATTAGTTATTCATAATAATTGCACTGCATTTTTGTTCGGCTAGAAGAGCATTCTCAACTTGTTTGGTATGTATTTAATCAGGTTAAGTGCAAGAGCAGCCGTACGCTGATCTGCGCCTAGTTATTACTAAATCAAAGATATATTAATTTAATACCTATTGTTGTTATTATTATCTACCTATAAAGGATTTAAAGACGCGTATATGTGGATGTTATAGGAGGTGATTATTTATTCATTTGAATTTCTCGTTAGTCACAACCAAGCTACAAAAGTATGTTATGTATACTTGACCTGCAACATTCAATTTTTTGAGGTTTTTTGAATTGATACATCATACCTTTTTGAAGCCTATTGAAGCATAATTAAGTATTATAACGTGAAGTATTAATTCAAAAGCTACTTTATACTAAATTGTTTGCGAATCTACCTAAAAACAAATTATAGATATTAGTGTAAAGAAGGTTTCGCTATTCAATTCAAATTAACAGTATGTGTAACGACGACTACTTCCCCTTGCACTACTAGTAAACAGCATTTGCATCATTAAACCATGAAGTATACCTTGTTTTAAAATGACCAGAAGGTATGCGACGTACACAATCGGCTATCATACAGTACAGCAACTATTTAACATTAACCCAACTGGATCAACATCGCAAAATTGCAAATTAACTAAAACGGTTTAATAAGAGTCATTTAATTATTTTTTATCGGAAATTCCCCTTGAATTTCTTAGTGTTGTCCTACTTATCTTATGTTAGTAATAAAAAGTGTCCAATTGAAAATCCCCCCTTCCCCGCGCCCCACTTCCGACACATTTTATAGCGGTGGAAAGTCGGAAAATCGCACAGAAAACGATCTCTTTCCTTTTTTGTGACTTACAAATTGTCCACCACCCTCTCCGCTCCCCATTCCCAAGATTCACCTAAATCTAGCACCCCAGATTCTGCACAAATTGTTTTTCTTTCCACGCCAGGAGGGTGAAGTTGATGTTTACGTATCAAGTATCATGACTGTGTATCCGGTGATCCTTGCTTTTTATACTTAATGTACAGGGTGTACAACCAAGAAAAGAGACCAGCCATAACTCAGAAACTATTTGAGATTAAGCAGTGAAATAAAAAATCTATTGATAAATGTGGCCACGAGAAAATGCTGGAAATTATTTTAAATTTCCTACCATTGCCGCCAGAGGGCGTTTCGTTGATTTCAATTTGAAATTCCTATTTTTTGGGCAATTTAAATTACGTGTTACTGGAAAAAATCGTGTAAATTCGTAACGGGTTGCGTGAATTTATCAAGATTGGTCTCGATGTAAAGACAATATTACCAAAAAATCCAAAACCACAACACACAACACACAACATTTTCTAGGGCGCAACTTGTTGAAGGAACAAAGAGGTCGACTTTTCTAAAAAAATTCAAATGGTAGGTACCAAATATTTTTTTACTGCTATTGGAAGAAGAATTAATAAGGCAGAAATTTAACAAAAAAATTATGTCAATATCTCTTATAGTACCTACCGAAGATATCGTTAAAAATGTGGTAATATAAGAGGCAATTTGAGGTATAAACAAATCGTAGATACGCTTAAAATGAAAACATTATGTCAAAGCTGTAAGCTAGATAACAAAGTTTTATAAAGGTTGGATTGTAGCTGTTGTAGTATTTTGATGCAGTTGAAGAAATAAAAACAGCTAAAATGTGGTTAAAGCTTCGTGCAATGTTCCAATAAAGTACGAGATGGTAATTACTAATTATAATTACCACGAAGCTTAAACCACATTTTAGCTGTTTTTATTTCTTCAACTGCATCATATTTCGGTTGATGTATTTTATCAGCAAAAATGCTAATTTCCAATGGAGAAACATTGCAGCATATTTTGAATGCATGCAAAATGCAATTTTGAAATTTTGAAAAAAATTAAAGTTTTCATGGCATACTTTATTCATTTTAAGCCTACGATTTGTTTATACCTCAAATAGCCTGTTGCGATTAGATACTTAATATTTATTATCTCCTCTCCTTGTTCCCTACTTAGGAATAATTTGTATTAGACATAATTTGGATTGTCCTAAATAATTTCATCTGCCAGGTCTGATAAGAATTAGATACGATTCGTCTTTTACGAGCACTTATTTCACAAAAGTTTTCTCAAATATTGAATGCATTATTTAAAATTATTATTGCTTTAATTTTGCGATAAAACGAAACTGTAGTCGCTATTATTGTAATAAAATTAAACGGGTCATCAAACTTTTCGTTGATTTACCTAAATGTTCGGTCATTGGCCTAATAATTCATCAAACCCAATTAAAAAAGCTTGTGCTTTTTTGATAAGATGAACTCAAATTATAATTAAACATATTATCTTCGCATGTTATTATTTTTTCCTGTTGGAGGTGATTAGGTATCATTCCTTATTTCATAAATGACATAATTCACTTTTAACGAATTTTTGTAATACTTAATTTAAAAATGTACTATAAGGAATGTTTTCTTCGATTTCTGTAGCAAGGAAGGTACCTACACTGTTTTCTAGAGAGATTTACCTAATGTGTTTGTACAGATGCTCTTACATAGCTGCAAATTGTTGCGTTGAAATAATTTTTATTCTATGGCAACATAGTAACGTAATAATCGCATACTACATGTTTCGACAACATCCTCAGGAGGATCTTTTCGAAACATGTACCTAGCATGCGATTATAATTCAATTTAACTTAAGTTCTCTTTATTTTTATTTGTTCAATTTAAATTTTTCCAACTTTAAACTTCAAACTTAATTTTTTGCAACAAAAATATAAATTCATGGGAAAGGTTTGGTGATTACTTTTTCCTTTTGTCACTTTACCCCATTTCGAGATTTAACACATTATGGACAGCATTTTGTAGGTTCACAAATACAATGTGTTAATGTTTCCTTGTATGAACTGTTTGATGGGAAATATATTGATAGTGTATGAACTCCCTGAACAAAAACAGAAGATAGAGCTCAAATAGTCCGTTTTTTATTTACTCTTAGTTCTTCATGGTTCAATGGCCATATGCCTATTGCCTATATCATTACATTTATTTTACCAGAACCGGTTTTTCGTGTGTTAATTTTTTTTCGTAAGTTTAATTTTTATATTCACTTCTGTCCTCCTGGTCTCCTGTGGTCAGACACTTTTGCTAAGTTTTATTCGTTTCTTTTACTTGCACTTTCATCTTTTCTGGTCCGCCAATCTGGTTTTTAGTTTTTATAGATAGTTCTATTATTTCCTCTTCCAAATGGTTCTTTTGCAGCTGGACCTATAGCTCTTATATTTTTATAGCGTTCTTCATTTGTTTACCATGTATATCTTTCGTTTTGATGCTAGTCTCAATTTGTCTTTGGCTCCCATTATTTCCCATTTCGGTTACTGTTTTATGAATATTTAGTTTTACGTAGTATGTTTTTCATCTTACTAATTGGCGTTCTCATCCACCTATCGCTCCTTGGTGTACCTACCTTTCGTGTCTTCGACTTTCATCTGCGAGGTATTTGAATATCTGATATTCATTATTCGTTTCCGTTTTGCTTTCAATTATTTTCGTCCGATATCCGAAGTTTTTTTAGGATTGCTAGCTAATACTTGTGTTTTCTTGATGCCGGGTAGCTAATCCGACGTTCTCACCCCCTTCATCTCAAACCGAGATATAATGTTATATGTAATTCTAAATTGGTAATTAACTGCCAAAAAATTGAAACGTTTGTTAATCGCGAAAAAATTTAAATATCCGGTCTTTATTGTTGGTTATTGGTAGTATATATCAAAAGATTAAACTATAGGATTTAAACTTATTTCAATAAAAACGATAAGTTACCATTTGGCCATAAATTTCTCTCAATCTATTTCCGGACGATATTGGAAACTTCAAACTTACAATTTATTCAATGAACACATTCAGCTTCAGTTACAGAACGCTTTCGTTAAATAACGTAGCATCAAAATCAAATGAAAAAGGTAAAAGATATTAGAGAACCGCACTCACTCAGATAATAAAATTCATGTAGGATTTACACTTTCAATTTTTAATTATAAGTACATATATTACTCATAGTCCATTCATTAACAGAATTGCAATTCACATAATGTGTATGTGAAATAGCAGAATAAACGGCACGCAATGCATGGAACGTTTTGAATGCGAGAAAGCAATTTCGTGCAGGAAATTGTGATAGTTAACTCACACTTTAAAAGTAAGAGATACCTGTCTTATTGTTTACAAATTAACTTTTAAACATAATAAATTTAAATTAGGTTGTAAATGTATATGAATGTAAAAGGGTCCGAAGATGTAGCGCAGATTCCCTTTCGCTACTTTCAATTAAAGATACGATTATTATTTTTTTATTCAAGTAAATTAAGAACACTCACTTTCATATTGAATCGTTAATTTGTTATACATCTTGTTGCACGCTGTTACTTTTCTTAAAATGGTAAAATAGGACATTACGAACGTGGGGTAATGGACTTTTCTTGAAGGTAATGACTCCATGGCCTGAAAATCTAATATGTATATGTGAAAGATTTGATTAGTTAAAAGCTAAAGGTCTGAGACCTGTTGAGACGATACCTGGTAATTGCGTGATAGCTGAGGTCTCTTTAAGTATACGTATTACTTGGAAATGCTAATAAAAGTGATTATTAAGTTAAAATATTTATGAAGTTTTATTGTCATATATTTATAATTTATGTTAATGATCATAATTATCTTTGAGAGTTCTACCGTAACTAAACAGTATTGCATAAGATAAACAATATAGATTTTAATGTAATACAATAAAATTAATTTTTTAACGTGGGTGCAACAGAATTTGCCTTTCAGAATTTATTTTTTCTTCTTCAGTGATAAGGTATAGAATTACTACGTCATAATGTCGTATTTTGAGAATATCGTTTTTTGACCCAAAGATTGAAATAACCCTACATTTAGGTTTCAGGGTTCACAAGCAATAAGATAGTAAAAGGGAAAATTCTGCTGTTCGTGACAAAATAACTCCTGAGAGGATGAAGAACCTAGGCTTTGAAACCATCGTTATCGTCAACATCATCTAGAATGTAGCAGAAGTGTCAAATGGCTGGAACGAACGTTAAAATAATTATCAACATGCAAGATAAATGTCAAACGAGAGGTCTATCGAAGCATTGCCTTGCTAAGTATTGTAACTAGATGAAAGACTGAAAGTTACAACCGAGAGAGAATTGAACGAAGCACAAAGCGGATTCTGAACCGAAAGGAGTGTCCAAGACCATATATTCACGATTAAGCAGTCTGTAGAAAAATTAAGGAAAAAGAAAGTTAATGATTGTCGCAAAACGAAAGATAGGGAGAAAAAAACTAAACTGAATATTAATAAGGGTAATAAAAAGCCTTCACGATAATTAACTATAGGGGTTAATGTAAAACGTGACAACTAGCATACAGATAAATAATAATTAATTCGAGTTATATCAGAATTTTTTCTGACCTGCTCATGTCTAAAAAATCAAAAAACGTCAAGAATGCAAAAAATAACAGTATCGATTCCACTATTTCTCATTATAGACGAGAACACGTTTCCAATAGATTTAGAAAATATTTGTGAAAACTTTGCTCCACTGTGCAGCAAGTCTACATTACCACCATTTGCGATTCTCGGGGTGTAATGTGGCATTAAGCACCTTTTATTCGTTTTTGTTATGGTAATGAGATGCTTGTGCTCTTTAGGTTGGGTAACTGTGCTGGTGTGAATAATATCTACATGTTTGAGATGGGCGACACTCTTGAGGGACCCATTTTTTTTGTAGGACAAATATTATTTTGAATTACTTAGAAAAAAATCTTAACATTGACCTAAAAAATTAACTGATACTAATCAATTTTTTGTAATCACCAAATCAACGTGTTTTACCCCTGAGCACTCCCTTAGGACCCATTCGCGAACATTTTCGCAGAGGAAAAAGTTTGGCTTCTCGTTAAAATAAAGCCGCTCACGAAGTATAAAAAGTATACTAATTGATTGAAAAAAAGGCGGCGGGCTCCCGGATTATTATGATTTCACGCTGTCGTTTTTTTACGAAAACTACCTTTACTTCTTAAACGTTTTAAGTGGAAAAACTGCAAATAACAGTTTTTAATAAACAAATTGATATCCGTTTCTTCTTCCTGTATTAATTTCAACTAATTTGAAAAATGTTCCAGAGTGGCATTTTGACTATGTTGCCGTATTTGAGTCTGAAAAACAAATAGAAAAATAATTCGGTAAAGATCTTTATGGCTTCACCACTATAATTTCATTTATGTTTTATGTTAGGACCAGTTTAGAAATAAAATTGTTGAACTAAGCGGAAAGTGGTTTTCCCCTTTGTTTATACTGATTACTGAAGTATAATTTTGCCTTGAGAATATAAAGTAATGCTATTCAATGGTGCAAAGCAATGATATTAATTACGAAAATGTAAATGGGTTCTCACAAGTTGCTTGTTTCTATTCACAGCAATATACAGAGTGATTAGTACGTAAAGTCGAAAAATGAAACCTTATTATATTGGTTTTTGAATAATTTTAAGAAGGCAGTTCCATCCGCAATAATGAAACATGTTGAATTATATCCACAGACAAATAAATTTAACAGAATGAATAATAATCATGTAATGAAAATGTATAAATTATTTTTGAATTGTTATTAAATCTTCTTCGTGTATCTTTAAGAATGTAGGAGTCCTTCGCCAAAAACCATTTTTACATTTTTGATTTACGTTTAATTTTACCACAATTGGAAAAAAAACAGCCATTATGTTCTAACTTTCCTAAAATCTGGTAACGACAGGTAACGTTGGCGTTGGATATATCTGTCTTATATCACAAACTGTAGCTGTAGGGCTAGTGCGTTTATAGATAACATTGCCTGAAGAACATAACCTGCACTTTTACAAAAAGTATTTAAAAAATTGGCAGCAAATTATTTAACGTTTACTTTTTAATATTAATCTGTAGTACTTCAAACCATTTGAAAATGTAAATATTTCTTTGCATATACTACGGACAGTAATAAATTATACAAATGTGCAATTAGGTAAAATCTTCGAGACATTTTCTCAAAATGTAATAAAAGTTACGAAACTTTGGTGGAATTCTCTACAACCTGTAATTATAATATGTATATATATATCCTTTTGTTAATAAATTGATTGAAGTACATTATATTTAATTTTCATTCGTTCATAAGTCGATGACCATCAATTAACTAACCCCCCGGGTACTATTTTTGTGCACGCGATAAAATTTTGTTAACTGGGTAACACGTTATTTTGTGTTATATCGGTAGAGTTGAAGAAACTTTTATGTTTGTAATTACTCTAAAACAATAGCTCCAGTTTCCTATGAAAAATAAAACAAAATTTATTGATGCATCAAGAACTTGTACAATATAAATAATGCCGTATAAAAAACACAAAGGGCGTTTCCAGTTCGAAAACTTTTAATAAACCTAGTCACTAATGTTTCTGTTGCCTATATTCATTCTAAACATGATGTATTTATTCACACACACACACAAGTACAATTTTGGCAATGGCATGGGAAAGAATGCTTAAGTAACAATAATTAATTTATTTTACAAAGGAAGTTAAAATTCTTTCAAAAAAGAAATGCACATTTTAATCCAATTAATTACGGATTAATAACTCTTACAATTTAAGGCAATTAAATTGAATGAAAGGAAAATTCATTTCAAGAATATCTTAGCAATTGTGTATGATAGCAGTAGACGACTTAATTATTTGTTTTATAATAGGTGTAATTTACTTTAAACTTCATTTAATGAATCTTCGTTTATTGATTGTATTTAGCGAATAATGCTATACTAATACTGAATCCCATATATTTTATCTAGCAGGACCCCACGAATCTCGGTATGTTTGTATACGTAAAAGAACCTTTTAAAACGAACTATTTGAAAGTGTCTGCTTAGTGATAACTTGCAAAATTTCCTTAATTTTCTTAAATAATATGTGGAATATAATATCGTTGTAGGTATCTAATACTTACACAATGAACCCAACGCTACGTTTTCTAAAGTAAGTGGCCAACCAGTAAGAAATTTCAGTGTTAACACAGATAAGTTACTTATCAGTTATCTGTGGTGTTAATATAAAAGGAACGTGTTCCTCGTTATAACACAAACGCATGGAAATGAAATTATGCCAAACATTTGCTAGAACACAACGTTCAATAATAACACAACATACTTACACGTGTAGGTAATTATAACTATAATTAACCATTACTTAGAATATAATTTATTTTATTCTTAAAATTCATAAAGCAAATGTATTTGAAAATAAACCAGAATCTTTTTTAATTACTTTTTTTAAAGTATAACCACACGGGATGGAAGACTTTTTTCCATCCAAAAGCAAATTTTACACTATATAGGAATAGATATTCGGGATATTCCAATATTAAAAACATTAGTTCCATTAATTGTTTATTTTAAATGTAACGCGACACGTTTCGACACTATGGATCATTATCAAGAGTAACAGATTAATTAAAATTAAACAAGATACATTGTCAAGGAGATGTTTGGTATATTTATTCTCATCAAAAATGCAATAAAGGAACAATATCTAGTCGACCCTTTTTCCGCGAAGGCATGAAATGGAAACGAGGTTCAACAGCAGAAAGTATGAACTTAATCACCGAACCGAACCAAAAATGAGTTTTTCGCTGTGCGCAGTACGAAGGGCCAGTTCTAAATTTCTGGCATCCTTGGCGAAAAAATCTCTTGCCCCCAAAATCCCAACTTCCCTTACACCGAACACGAACCAAAATAGGGTTTTGCCTGTCTTTGTTAACAATTGTTTACGCACTCAATAACCAAATAAAACTTCCCTATAGTATTGATAAATGATAAGTAATCTGATAGTACAAGCAATTTAATTTTGGAACTTGATATTATTGAAAGTATTCTTTATTGCCGTAAGTGTTGGAATGCAATTCTAAGAAAACCGCATAATAGTGTTGTAGCAAAGAGAATAATATACTCATTGGTTGTAGTATAAAACAGGTCGATGTCCAAAATATGTAACAAAAGAAGGTTGTAATTCTTCTTAAAAATATTCTTTAGAAAACTTGATTAATGACGGCGATGTGTAAAGAAATAAAAATTGCAACAATAAAAATAATAATTCTGCTCAAATTTTAATTTTAAATTCAACCCAATGCGTTTCAATACATGTGTCATTATCAAGCGAAACAGATTACTTTTCTTATTCTGACACTTTCCACTAATATTAATTGCCGAGGACATTATACAGTTCACTGCCTGTACTATAACAGTCATCAATAGATTTTAGACAACGTCAAAGGATAGGAAGCAGACATGTAGAGTCGAATGTCAACGTATTGCGAAGTGCGAAACATTTAAGTGAGAAAAAAATTGGTGCATTCATATTCAGCTGTAAATAATTGTTTTATATTGTCTGTATTAACAAAACATTGTCAAAAATCTTATTATAGTATTATACTTTTAGGCTCAGATGCTATGTGTTTATGGCGTGTAACTATAGGTACAATCAGCTGCTTGTTCTGCATTGTGAGTGTGTGGAATGCATTTCAATGTAGGTACATGTTACTCATCTACGCAATATAAACTTATAACATTATTTCTATTTTATAATACTTCTAAGTTCTAACCGATTTATTTCGTATAAATACGCAATAAACAAATCTTATTGGAACAAAAAAAATTATAAATTCGAAATTTTAAAAGTTATGTAAGGATAAAAATATCGCTTAGCTCTGCCATATCAATCACATCAAATCCTACTGTTCACTTTAACTCTACGTGAGGTGGTTGTACACAAAACAATATTTTTGCGTTATTCACGTGTAATTAGCACTAATGCTTGTTTCACAGCATATATTAAATATTATTCCTGAACTGTAATTCAATTATGCCTGCGTGTAACAGTAAGACAATTACGCTGCAAAGAATTACTCCAAATTAAGTAGAACAGTGTTGTGCAAAACTCTTTTAATATTGTAATAAGAAGAATAAAAAATTGTTTCAAAAAGTACCCGAAATATTAATTTATCTTGCATTGCATACGTACCTATACAATAAAATTTATAGGTAAAATTACTGTAAACCTAAATGATAAGAAATGAGTAAAGGTAAACTAAAGAAAGAAAATTACGGGGAACTAATTATACGGAGTGAGTTTTTTTCGATATTTAGTATGGAGATCTTGGAAAATAGCAGAGATAGAGAGACGATTAAATGACGAAAGAATTTCAGTTTTACCAGCTCAAATTAATTCATTTTCATTTTTTTTTAAATTCATGACTAACTAGACATCTCAATTTTTTCGTTTTTTTATTTAGTATCCTCTGTTATTATGGACTTTAAAAAAATGTGTAAAGGTAATAGCGTTGATTGAACAGATTCTTCAATCAACGGTAATAGTAAACTGTTATATTTTGACCGCCATTTTGACGATGTTCCCGATGAATTACAGCGAAGCACATCAAGATCTAAGTTTACTTTTTGATGCTCTTTCAGAATCTGAAGTCAGAATTTTAAAATTCCTTAACACAAAAAATCCAAACACAGACTTAACGAATTCATATTGTACCTACTTACCGAACTTTTGTTCGGTGAAAATTAGTGAAATTACTTATTTTAATTATTACAATTAATTTATTGAGTTCTAAAAAGTAAGTTTGGAGAAAATTAAATCTAAATACGGTTTAACATTTGGATTTATAATTGGTAGCAAAAAAGCTCATTTTTTAAAATACTGCTGAGCACCATAAAACGTTTTAAACAATGAAATGAACGATATCGGGTTTTAAGATTAATTAAAATAGTAATTTTTACAATATTTTCACCATATAACTATAAAATGTCAGTGTATTAGCACAGATTTATCTGTGGTATTAGTCTGTGAAGTTAAGTAAGCCTCTGATTCTCTATTTGAATTATTAGTGGAGGTAGTAGGTAGGTACTGAAGTATGTCCATAATATTATTTGCCTTACTCAATTATTAACTGTTCATAATTATTGATATGCATACCTGACCGGATATTGTTTCTTAATGGTAGTAGGTAGATAACGCATATCTGCATCAGACCTTTTATTATTTTTTTCTTTTCTTTTTCTATTACCTGTAGCTTGCTTTCTGAATTCTTTAAGCAGACTTCTTTTCTGTTTCCTATTTTCCTATTTCT
The DNA here is from genome assembly GCA_036250285.1 of Pyrocoelia pectoralis. NCBI lineage: Eukaryota > Metazoa > Arthropoda > Insecta > Coleoptera > Lampyridae > Pyrocoelia > Pyrocoelia pectoralis. Next base: position 31,136 of record JAVRBK010000019.1, on the reverse strand, counting down.
GTTAACCACCAATTTACAGTTTTTGCGTTGTCTTAAGTTTTTAGGATTGAGTGTTTTCCTGATGTTAATAGGTAATTGTTGCTCTTCTTTTTTTTCTCACATTACCCAACAACGAATATTTATCAAGCATTTACGTTGAATGGAACTTGCCCTTCGCAGTGGTAACATTCAATTATTGGGAAAATTGGAGAAAGTTTTACAAATATGGCTATTTTACAGACCTATAGCACTACCTATCTGCTGTTTTGGAAAGATATTTGAAAGATTGACAAACCATTATTAGAAAGTAGATACACAAAATATACGAAAGTCATATCGAATTTAGAAAACTTAATTTCACTACTGATCAGCTTGTTTACCCAGAGGATGTAGATAATATTAAATCACTTTTCAAGACTAAGTCATGCTTGTGCAGTTACATTTTACATGAAAAACGGTTTTGAACAAAGACAGCAATAAAAAATTGTAAAAAAAGAACTGGTAGATAAGGGAAGGAAACCTATCACCTATCGTATACAGTGCATCCAAAATATGTACTTAAGAAATCCCTCAAGGATCAGTTTAACATTAGGTATACATTATTTTCAATATGAGTAGATAATATTATATCTTTTAAAATTGATCAAGGATTCTCACGGAAAAACTACAAAACCCCATCGAACTTCTAGCTGCTCGACGAGAAACATGGGTATAAATTTTAATGAAGAGAAAGCATGTGCTAAATTTGAGATTACCATCATGGACAAAGGAATTTCAGGCTCCCTCCCAGGTACTAAATGTGATGCTATACAGTGTGTCTACTTAAGTTGGCAACATATGGGAAACTTTTTTATTATTAATTTTATGAAAAAAAGTTATTCTTTATAAAAAGCTCTGCATGTTCTAAAATCTAAAATACAATCATCAGATATTAAATTTTTTCAGTCGTGTACGCGATATGTCAAAAAATATGAATTTTGCTCAAGAGTAAAGTACCTTTATTTTTGACAATATCGAAAATTGTTATTAAAAAAAGTTAATCAGAACTAAAAACTACGTTCAAATATGCAAGTACATCCTGCTAGTTAAAAATTTTTTTTTACAACTTTTTTTCAAATTACTACCTACCGATACTGACACTTAAATTTTTTTTTCCTATTTTTGTCTACAATAACGATGCAAATGTAAGTGTAGTTACGTGAAATCTAGGATGCACTGATAAACAAATGGTTTGTATTATATCAAGAAATGTTTGACAATGAGGTTTCTGAATGGAACGGAAATCGTATCAGTATCGGTAGGTAGTAATTTGAGAAAAAGTTGTAAAAAAAATTTTTTAACTTGCATGATGTAATTGCATATTTGAACGTAGTTTTTAGTTCTGATTAACCTTTTTTAATAACAATTTTCGATATTGTCAAAAATAAAGGTACTTTACTCTTGAGCAAAATTCATATTTTTTGACATATCGCGTACACAACAGAAAAAATTTAATATCTGATGATTGTATTTTAGATTTTAGAACATGCAGAACTTTTTATAAAGAATAACTTTTTTTCGTAAAATTATAATAAAAAAGTTTCCCATATGTTGCCAACTTAAGCAGACACACTGTATATTTTGAAACTTATACGTACCTACCATTGTATTTCTATGTTCTTGTACTGTAAAACTAAGTAGTAGCGTTGAGTGAAAACTTTTTACTCAACGGTAGTAGGTTACTAAATACAGAATAATAATATAGTTATTAAAAACGTAAATAGAAAATTAGATCGAATAATTTACGAAATTCTTTACAAATTGTCACTATGACAATTTAGGATCATTTTCTATGCTCTCGTCAACCCACATATTACGAAAAATGTATGCCATCATCGGAATTAACGATAAGAATTCGACAAGAATAATCTTTTGGCGCCATGTACATCCGATTGTGCATGTACGTCCTTTGTAATAGTATATCATAAGTGATAATAGTATTTCTCCAGCAAAATTTAATAATTATGACGAGAGTGGCGCAACTTAACTTTTAACATTTTCGTTAAATTTAATGGCGCTTTCTTTCGTATTTGTAGATCGTCTTACTGCATCTTTCCAGAACCAGGTTTTGTCCTAAATTTGTGTTTAGTTTATGCCATGCTGTTTAGGCCACTTCTTTACATATTTTCTAAAATTGGAGAATAATATGCTATTGTTTGGGTTTTGTCCGCCGCTGGATCTATTGCTGCCGTTTTGAACTACTTTACGGGGAATTACTTTTTCTTTTGTAAAGTTACAAGATCGCCCCGTCACATAAATAAAATAAAAAGTTACATAAATTGTTTTGAAAAGCGTCTGTCGATTATTTTGAAATTTGGTAATTAGTACTTGGGTTTATTATTTCCTTTATTACTATGACATTTGAAATGTTTTTGTTTAATTGAATTCTGAGAATACGATTTTTACGGAGTGAGATAGTTTTGGTAAAGGTACGTAAGATTATAAAAGCACGTTACATATCAATTATTGGGAGAGTGCAGTTAAACAGTGTCCAAAAGGTATGTTTTTATAATATTTCTTGCATTAAATTTACTTTGTTAAGTATTTATTTGCAATATCTTATTTGTTCAATTAGAGTAGTTACAGTATGATTTCCATAATTTCTAATCACGTTAACTACGGCGTAAGTTACTAATTTGCTACATTCATATAAACTAACCAGTAACGTTGCGTATTTTGGTTTATATTTCATCTGATAATCAATTTTGTACATGTAACGCATTATTCTCATTTGTTTGTAATTATTTTGACATTTCCGTTTTTAGGTTTTGTAATTGCCACGTTTGGATATTGATATTGTAGTTGAGTCTTTGTACCTAGGTACATTGTAATTCTCACTTTTGAATATCACAACACACAATATTGTATGTTATTTTAACCTATGTGTTGATGTTAACATTCCCGAATATTAAAAAGTCGTATTATGATGATTGAAGCTAGTTTAGGTTACATATTTTGAGAGGCGTGAATTTAATATTTCGGTGTAGGTATTCAGAGGAGCCAATGCAGGTGCTTGTGTGATTAGAAAAAACACAAAGTACGATGGTTGGTTTATATTTCCTCTATTTGCTATCTTCATAAATTGCAAATATGCCATTACCATTTCATCGAAATTTATATGCTTGTGAATTTGCATTAAGTTTTACGTAGGTATTATCACAGATAAGTTACTAGTATTATGTTTGAGGAGGAAGATAGCCATTCTGCCCTTCCGGTAACCTCAGTACCACTTTATGTTTGTTGATTTATGTTTTTGTTCTTTTATGTATTTGTGTTTTGTTTAATTGTTTATGCACCTGTTTATATAGTTGTTTCAATTATGGTCTGCATTTATATTTCGAATTGTACAGTCTCTTCAGGGATGACCTGGGTACATTACATTTGGAAACTTTGTCAACTAATGTTTGGAAATTTGTATTTATCAATTTCGTTGGAATAACTGTTTCAAAATTTCAAAATCAAGCAAATTCGCACATTTAGGCTGGATTCACACTATAGTGCCGGTCTCGGTCCAGTCTCGGTTCGGTAAAATTTTGCTGTATCTACACTATGGGTTCGCGTTCGAACACGGTTCGGTCTCGATGTGTACACTATCCTCAGTCAGTCAATATGAAGTCGTTGATGGTCCAACTCGTATGAAGTTTTTCAGTTGTCTAACAATGTGCGATTTTTCAATAATTGTAGAATTAGCGGTTATAGCTCTTCTTCTTGATGAAGACGCTACAAATAACAAAAGAGTTCATTTAATTTTAACATAATGCCACTAAGGCCTGAAGATGTTTAACCTTCCAGTGGTCGCGCTAAAATTTTTATCACGAGTGGTCGCGCACGGTCTGGGAGACCGTTTTGTTTATTTCGCGTTCTGTTGCAGAAAAACCATTCCTTTTGGTACAGTAATGTATTTTAGAGCTTTTTTATAAATGATTTTGTTGATTACAAAATGCATTCACATCAAATTTACTTCAGCTTAGGTAGTTATATGTTTGTCAATACAGGGTGTCCATCTGTCCATGGTAGAGGGATCGAGAAATAAGTGATAATTTCAAATGGATTGATAACATAAACTTTTACATAACTTGAGATAAAAACTCACCGAGTTACAGAGGACTTGATATGTGCACCTTGTTTGCGAAATCATAGCGCGACCACACACAGAAACAAAAACACGACGAGTCGCACACTGACTCTCGGAACATAATCACGTATAAAAGCTGTGTATATGTAACATGTGTGATTATACTTCACCATTATACTTAGGGACATTTAGTAAGAAGGTATAGTGAACCTCAGTACTCACATGTACCCCATTTCCAAAAAATACGCATTTTAATTACGGCCCGGTCTGTGAGACCATAGCGCGACCAGTGGAAGGTTAATTAAGATGAAATCGACCGCCTAAAGAAAAAACTGTTAGTTTGCTTTTTACTTCCCGAGTACGAAGTAAAAGGGAAGTATTGTATTAGTTTTCCAAAAAAAAAAATTTGACCTATGGAAATTTTTACATATCTTTGCGTTTCCGAATACGTAGATTCAAAATATGCAAAAAAAAATTTCCGTCTGTCGTCTGTAGTCTGTAGTCTGTAGTCAGTAGTCTGTAGTCTGTAGTCTGTAGTCTGTACGTACACATTCCTTGCAACGCTCTAAACTCAGAAACTATTAAAGTTATCGAAATGCGGTTTTCGCCAATCGATTACATTCGGGCCAAGGACGAAAATGCTGTTATTACCTTTGATGACGTCACTTCCGGTATAAGCTAAAATGGCGGCACTCATTTTTTTATAAGATAAAGTTGCAGTTTTTTTTATGTAGTTTAAAAGAGAATTTTTTTTTAATTCAGCAATATATATTGTGCTATACTTATTTTTTGAAAAAAGTGTTAAAAAAAATAATTATTAAAAAATGACTGCAACGCTCGATACTCAGAAACTATTAAAGTTATCGAAATGCGGTTTTCGCTAATGAATTACATTTGGGCCAAGGACGAAAATGCTGATATTACCTTTGATGACGTCACTTCCGGTGTAAGCTAAAATGGCGGCACTCATTTTTTTTATAAGATAAAGTTGCAGTTTTTTAATCTAGTTTAAAAGAGAATTTTTTTCTGAATTCAGCAATATATATTGTGCTTACTTATTTTTTGAAAAAAGTGTTAAAAAAAATAATTATTAAAAATCGACTGCAACGCTCGATACTCAGAAACTATTAAAGTTATCGAAATGCGGTTTTCGCCAATCGATTGCATTCGGGCCAAGAACGAAAATGCTGATATTACCTTTGATTACGTCACTTCCTGTGTAAGCTAAAATGGCGGCACTCATTTTTTTACTTCCCGAGTACGAAGTAAAAGGGAAGTATTGTATTAGTTTTCCAAAAAAAAAAATTTGACCTATGGAAATTTTTACATATCTTTGCGTTTCCGAATACGTAGATTCAAAATATGCAAAAAAAAAATTTCCGTCTGTCGTCTGTAGTCTGTAGTCTGTAGTCTGTAGTCTGTACGTACACATTCCTTGCAACGCTCTAAACTCAGAAACTATTAAAGTTATCGAAATGCGGTTTTCGACAATCGATTACATTCGGGCCAAAGACGAAAATGCTGTTATTACCTTTGATGACGTCACTTCCGGTATAAGCTAAAATGGCGGCACTCATCTTTTTTATAAGATAAAGTTGCAGTTTTTTTTATGTAGTTTAAAAGAGAATTTTTTTTTTAATTCAGCAATATATATTGTGCTATACTTATTTTTTGAAAAAAGTGTTAAAAAAAATAATTATTAAAAAATGACTGCAACGCTCGATACTCAGAAACTATTAAAGTTATCGAAATGCGGTTTTCGCTAATGAATTACATTTGGGCCAAGGACGAAAATTCTGATATTACCTTTGATGACGTCACTTCCGGTGTAAGCTAAAATGGCGGCACTCATTTTTTTTATAAGATAAAGTTGCAGTTTTTTTATGTAGTTTAAAAGAGAATTTTTTTCTGAATTCAGCAATATATATTGTGCTTACTTATTTTTTGAAAAAAGTGTTAAAAAAAATAATTATTAAAAATCGACTGCAACGCTCGATACTCAGAAACTGTTAAAGTTATCGAAATGCGGTTTTCGCCAATGGATTGCATTCGGGCCAAGGACGAAAATGCTGATATTACCTTTGATGACGTCACTTCCGGTATAAGCTAAAATGGCGGCAATCATTTTTTTAATAATATAAAGTTACAGTTTTTTTATGCAGTTTAAAAGAGAATCTTTTCTGAATTCAGCAATATAAATTTATTTTTTGAAAAAGGTGCTAATACGAGGGAAGTCTCGTGGCAACTTGCCAGAATTTTTATAAGATAAAATTGCAGTTTTTTATGTAGTTTAAGAGTATTTTTTTCTGAATTCAGTAGTATTTATTTTTTGAAAAAAGTGTTAATACGAGGGAAGTCTCGTGGCAACTTGCCAGAATTTTTTTGATTATTTTCAAACCTGCTTGTCGGTGTAATTATTAACCTATTAACTACATGATTTTGGTATCTGTGACAATTTCTTTACTAAAAAGCTCATTTCTCATCGAGTAATTAATTACAGTTTACAGCCACCAAAATCTTTAAAATAGGAAAGTTTAATATTATAGATAATAATTGTGAAATTCTGACATTTGATGTATTCATGTAGGTAGTACATTTTATAGGTCTGCAATGATCAAGTAATAAATAAAATGGCATTATTTTTATATCCTCTGTCTATTAAAATAATCACTTTTATATTCACGGAGAGTTAGATAAAATTAGATCAGTGCCGACTGTGAATATAAAGGGGTTAACAGCACCGAATGTGTTGGTATATAAGCATACGGTGTGTTTAACTAAGATATGATTTAAATTGTCTCTGTGATGTAATGTAGCTGCTGTCGGGTTTAGAATATTCCGATGTTGACTATAATTATATTCTTTAACGTTATTAGCTTTTCATTTAATTTTGTATAGTAGTAACTCTCACGTATCAGTGAGTCATTTAATCCTTTAAATTGCTATACATTACTCTTTCAAATGTATTAAAATTTTAATAATAATAATATTTATATCAATGCGGAATTCTATTCAAAAATGTGTTAAAATTTTAATAATAATAATATTTATATCGATGCGGAATTCGATTCAAAAACTCTTCTCTTCCCGTATTAAAATTAAAATTGGGTGCACAATGTACAAAAATATTTTTTATAAGTAATAATAGTAGATAATAATTACAGAGAGATATTCATTGATTCAGCTATTTAAAAAATTAATCCAGAGATAAGTATGTACCTACATAAAATCTGAATTTGTGCACTTGCCTGTACAGAAAATCGGAGAATAGTGAAATAATTTTAGAAATACTGGATTTTATCAAACTAGGTCGATCATTTTGAAAATTTAGACAACGCCATAACTTTTCATTCTGAACAACTTTTATTAGTAACACTTTGGCATACTGTTAAGGGAAAAGGTAGTTTACCTAGAACTAAAATAGTTTTTGCTCAACTGTAAAGGCCTACGTACTTGACTTTAAAAAATCGAAAGTAAACTAAAAATAAGTTTCACGCCAAACAGGGCGGAATCCCAAAATATGAAATTCCAATTCGAAAATTTTTGGTCAATCATACCTCTTGTATACTCAATCCGGGAACATGCTGTATACCTACTTGTCTGGCAGATAGCCGCAACCCCTAGAATATTCTGGCTGTTTACATAATATACTTTTTAAACAATTGAAAGAATGTTCCCTCAAAATTTTAGCCTTGTGGGAGCAGGTTATGAATTACCTACTACCCCGATGACAACTTAGCTATGGTCTGGTACATACTTGCAACCCCAAAAATAGGTTGGCAATTTTTTTTTTATACTTAAACATATGTACATTACAACATATTAAAATTGTAGCCTTTTGCGAGCAGGTTAAAAAACAATTTTTTTTATATTTTCAAAAATTTAAGGGATGATGACGCAACCACGAGATGCCTGCCAGAACGGTATTTCCTTCATTTACTGATAATAAAACATCATTTAAAAAGTTTCTAGCTTTGTGGGAAACGGGTTAGTCAAATGTTTCCCTAGCTCTTAGACTATTTCAGGAAAGCGTTCATTGAGTTTGCAAACAGATTCTTAAGATATTACCCAAGGAGAAATTTTCAAAAGTATAGCAAATCTATTTAATGAATAATCCACTAATATATCACCGCATAGGACGAATAAAAGGGGCGTCACAAATCTTCTGTTATTACTTATTAGCCATCACTTTAGATAAACGGCTGTATGAAATTTTGTTAAAATTGAAAAGAAATGACCTCCCTTTCCGTTTGAAACAAGTTTAAAACATCTGCCAGTTTGAAATATCGAATTATCACTACATGTCAACAACGCATAGGTAATAAAATAATTGTACTCTAACAATTCCAATTTTGGTGGTAATATCTTTAAAATGGTTCAAATGTTAAGAGCGAATCGGTTTTAGTTTAAAGGTTTAAATGAGATTAAATAATAGTAACGGATACATGTGATGTTTGAATATTCATTAAATTCCATTTGGGTCAGAAAACAAAATTATTCAGTTTGTATTGTTGAGTTCAATAACTTTAGGAGTAAAAACAAATATGATTTATAAAATATGACGTTCCACTATTATACATTTATACATAATATTATGTTGTTTCAATTAAACACGAATTTAAATGTATTTTTAAATGAATTGCGTTTTTTTTTTACTTTAAGCCAAACAGAAACAATTAAATGATATCTATATAATCTGTTTGGTAATTTAGTTCCATTCCAAGTAACATAAATAACATTATTTGTTTGGAAAAGTACCATTACCACAAGATTGAATTGAAGTTGTGGGGGAGATATGCAAATACACCAGCGTGAATGCTAATCTAATGATTACATGTTTAATTTTGCTGTTATGTATACAAACGCTCATCCTGCACAGGACAACAAACTGACCGAAATGATCCACGCATTCAACCCACAACATGATTAAGCACACTTTATTCTGTTACATAAATAATAGTTAACAACGAAGTAGGTAGGTTGCGGGGAGGAATTTAGCATCGGACAAATTTATGCGAAAATAGCAATAGTGCGATTAATAAGTAGGACACGCTTACTGTTTTTGACCATTCTACACATATATTTGTTTTGAGTTCGTAAGAGAAATGGATGAGGTAAAAATATTTTTTACTAAACACTGTTAGGGCAATAAACGCTAATAACCACGATAAAATTTTAAATGCAAATTAATTATAATAAACAATGTTATAACGTAACATAACGCGCTAATAAGTGAGTTGCCATAATTTTTGTTTTTCATTCTTTTATTATATCAATTGAGCGTCTTGATTGTGTAATACATGTCTTTAAAGTATCTCAAGCAAGTAATTTATGTGTAGAAAGTCCTTCTCGCTTCTCGATAATTATGTAGTAGTAATTACATATAAACGGAAAATGATAGATATAAACATTTTAGAAGCGGCATCTGCATATATCACGGTTGGTCTGAAACAGCACGTACAGTGTTTAATAAAAATTGTCATCTGTTTAAGTATTTGATCAGCAACCCAACACAAAAACGTCATTGGTCAGATGCCTTCTTTCTTATGATCAAATAAAAGGCACAACCGTAATAAAAATAAAACAAGTTATATCAAGGGTTGTTTTTTGGTTTAGAATTTTATCATCCCCGTGTAGGGGCAGAGCAAGAAGAACCCTGGACACTGCGTGTCGTAGAAGGCGGCTAATCAATGGCCGCGGGGGAGTTGAATTTTCCGGGAAGAATCGCGTAAAAAACTTAAATCATTAAAAGGAGAATCCAGATTAACAGCTGTAATTTGCGTTGGTCATTCGAAACGGGCTGTATTACTTTCCAAAGGGAATAGCAGGATATTGTCAGCTAAGTGCTCTGATCGGTAGCTTGAAATTTTTATAACTGTTTATAGGACAAGTTTGGTGTTGCTTGATAATTAAATATCAAGGACGTTCTAATATTAAAAGATGAATTTTACCGAGTTGGCGGGGCAAATAAAGGTTCAGTAAATTGATCGGTAAAATAACCCAAGCGTTGTTTTAGCCAGATCACTTTACTTTTTGTTTGTGTGTGCGTTATTTTTAAGTTAGATAGTTAGTAGCATTTAGGTTCTATTTCCATAATAAAAGGAATTTACTTGAAGAATAAGAAATGAATGAGAACAACTTTAATAGTTGTAAAAGAAAAAAAAAAGATTATTCTTTGCAATGGTTAGTAGCCAGAGTAAATCAGGGTTTGTGTTTGATTTCATTTCTATTTCTACTGGCATTACAAGCTCTGAAAGTAAAATTAAAATATTTGGGGAAAACACACCCAAATTGAAAGTTGAACCTATGTAATGTCAACGGGGGATATCAATCAGTTTAGCATTTAATTTCAAATTAGGTCAATATTTTTCGTGAATACTGTCATTTCAATAATAAAACAAAAAGTTGAAAACGAATTAAACAGACAAATGGGTAACGCAAAAGATCATTTTTTGGCAAAATGTAGTGATTTTGCTATTCCAATTAATCCCATTATGACAAATGGTTTATCGATGCAAATTTCTAGCACAAAGACAAAGCTATTTTAAATAAGTAAGTACTTGTTCATTGACATATGTCAACTTTCTAGAACTGAAATTGTTTGTGAAGGTTTATTTTGGTTCACTTAGGAGTAGTAAAACACGCAACCTTGAATATTACTACCTACTCCTAAGTGATTCATTACCCTTTGTTGGACTGTTCATCATGATGTGTTTTGGTTACCTACTGATAATTTTGTGGCCGAACAGGTGCTGTCCTAAAGGTTTTTACGGAATTAGCAAACTTTGGTTCTTAATGCACAGTCTCTGATAGTCTGATAGGTTCGTTCTCTCGCATCCGTCAGCATCGCTAATAGAATATTTTTAAGATGCCCGAAATAACGATTCCTTTGCAGTATTGCATCAATAACAACTTTTAAATCTTCTGACAAGAATTTTTTTATAATTCCTACAAAATGTTTGCTATCTTGCTATCGTATTGGCACGAAGGTTGTGTCTTAATTTCAAAATATGTTGTGGCGTAAATTTTGTGACATATTTAGTTGAAATCATTAGATTTTTTATGGATGTTCGGTAGACACATTACAATCGAGCTGTCGTCAGCCATCTTGAATGAGCCATTTTTCCTGGTTCTCGTTATACTAAGCTTGAAGATATTTTACCTTGAGAAATCCTACCACAAATTTGATAGAGATGCTGTTGATCAGCGCTAAGCTATTTCATTTTTTTGTATATTTGTGACAGGTCGCGTTTCACAGTTTTTGAGCTGGTTTCCAAATTTTCCATTATCTTTTTGAACCTGTACTGTAGTTTTCGTTCCTGTGGATTAAACAAACAAACTATAGTTGGGCCAATGGATCTTCACATACAACGACGTGCGTATCTGTCATTCGACTACTTTATTACTAAAAATAAACAAAGACAAACTGCAAATCTCAGTCAGTTTGTCCTTGTTTGTTTTTAGTAATGAAGTAGTCGAATGACAGATACGCACGTCGTTGTATGTGAACATACATCGGTAAAGATCCATTGACCCAACTATATGTATTGTAATGAATGTCCCAAAGAAAGCTCAAGTTGCCTTAAAACTCAATTTTTAAGAACAGCACTAAACCGATGTACCATCGCCTGCAATTTTAAAAGCGTCACATTTTTTTCTAGAAATTGTAACAAACTTCTACTATTTGCAAAACTTCCAAAAGAGGGAGTAACATGACCATGATATACGGGGACCGGCTCTAAAACCAATACGATACGTTCCTCCTCTGTTTTAGTCTTTCTAAAAGTCCTCTCACCTTTTCTCTCATCAAATATTCCAAAAACATAAGGTGTTTTACTTCAGGTTTCCGCGTGTTTTAAGTTAACTTCGATCCATTGTTTTACTTGAATCTACCTTTGTCATATACTCATATAATTCCCATATCTGTTAGAGTAAGCATTTGCAACCGATCTGTGGGGGTGGGATACGTCCCCTCCATCGCAAGCTTGCGTTATTAGAAGTATTAGAACACTCATGTTTTTTCAACGTACGAGGAAGCACTGGATGTAGTTGAATGAGGTGAATCTGCGGAAATTACAGATGTTCGCTGACTTTTTCATTGCGTTTACTTTCTTCTATATGTTTCTGTTCGAACGTTCTTGCAATTAGATAACTTCCAATCACCATTTTTCATACATCATCGTAAAATGTTGTACATGTTACACAAAGTAAGATAATAAGCATTTCAAAATCTTAAGAAAATAAATTTTTTTGTACCTACTTGCAATTTTGTAACAATTTTCATAAAAATTAAATGTTTTGAACCGATATGGCAGCTAAAGATCAAACGCGATTTCAGTGAGTTTTTCTGGTTCACTACATTTAGTAAGGCAACTATTCGCAAAATTCGCAAAAATGAGCGCAAAATAATGTTGGTAATTTAACTTTTACGTTCATCGTGAAAATATCTCTTCGGTACAAAATCGTATAGCTATAGATGAATCGTTTAAATTGTCTGTGTCTATCTAACTTTAAACCAATCTTCTATACAATTAACCATATGTACCAATGTACCTAGTCAAAGCTATTTGAAAGTTATTTGACAATTACGTATCTCCTTACAACCAGTGATATTACAAACATTGTTAACATGTGCAATTGAATGAGACGACCTTCATTTTACTTCAATCAGTTTAAGATATGCGCAATATTCTTGAATTACATTAACAGTATCAGTATGTATAATTGTATACATACTAGATTTGTCTCAAAAGGGCAATAATAAAATCTATTCATTAATACTACGTACCGTACCTAACAGCAATATTATTCTTATGTATTTATCCTTTTTTGTACCAAAGTCTAAAGATAAATTAATTTCATTAACTGCGTAAATTTTTTACATACCAGCACATTTAGAACGGTTATATCGCAATAGATAATCTACTGAACCACATCGTCCACATCTGTTGAATAATTCACTTAACAGCATTACATCATTATTTAGGAATCTCATCACATTCCAAGACAATTATAATTACAAAATGTGGGCGGATACATAATTGTTTGTATTAGATAACAATTTGTATAATTTGGCCATATTTCACCAACGTTTATGAAATTAAATCTAAATGAAGTTTATTGGTAACTGGACGGCTTCATTTACTTTGCAAAAAAGCAGATACCGAAAATGATTTAAGGTTTTACGTAAAGTCAATAAATCTTTTTTTTATAAATGTTGACTCATACTTGCGTTATAAATGTTCAAAGGTTAAACCAATATACAACAGTTTTAAATTAAATATTAATTTAGTTATTAATAATGCAACGGGATCTAATTTTTTGTGTACCCACGTACCCAACTCACGTACCTATCACTTTTTGTGTTATGTCATTTTTTACGTAATTAAGTATTTTAATAATGCATAAAGATCTACAGAATATAGAAAAGGGGCAGAATTAGGGAATCAAATATTCGTGGAATATAAAAGGTGGGTGCATATAATATATGGGTGGGTGTGTATTAATGGCTTTTGGTCATAATGATCTAAGATTAAAGGTTACTTGTAACTAATTAATATGTACTTAGATTCATGACTCATATTTAGGTATATGTATAATCGAAATTGGACATAGCCTAAAAGTACCAAAAATGGTTTTAATAGGAAAAGGGTAGTAGATACAATACAATTATGTCTTAATATAAGGAGTAGTGGTATAGGGATTATTATTTAAAAAAGTATCTACACACATCTACTTATTAATTCACATACAGTTCTAATATTACTCAAAAACGAATCGAACAATTCTTATAATTTTTTGATATTCACTGTGAAATGCCAAGAACCGATCATATTTAGAATATCTATCATAGACTATAATCATATACACAGAGATTTTGCATTGTGCAAACCAAAATATACAGTGTGTCCCAGATTGGATGCATCGGTAAAATTGTGTAAGTTTCCCATATTTTATGGCAATGGCAACTGTAAATTGCCTTTGTATTTTGCTGTATGTCCTTTGGTTATGAAAAATTTGAGGGAAACCATAAATTGTCAATTTCGCTTTTCTTCAATAACTCGATAATCGTTAATTTGACATGCTTTAATCGTACATTCGTACATATTATTAAGAGAGTTTTTTAAAGAACTTTATACTAATTTAAATCGCCAATCGTCTTTTCGTCATATCTTTGCGGTTTTCAACTATGCATATGCCATGAAATTTAAATGCGGTTGGACACATTTTAAACTTGAATACAAAGCTATAATATAAGGATAGAAATCAAAAATCAATTTTAACTTTAAAGATAAGGAACGTTAACGTGATTCTATGACGAACTACAGTAGCTACTCGAGCAGAAGCCGAATAATACATTTTCAAGTTAAAATTTTACTTATGTGATAACGATAAGATAGTTTTGCCTTAACGGAGCAAAAAAATGGCACAGACAGAAGACAAATTAAATCTACTCGAATTACACTTTAAAAGAGCTAACAGAAATTCTGAATTTGTAAGAGATAGATTTTTAGAATAACAACGAGTAGGTAGGTATTTATCTATTCTACCCCCTTATTGTGAGCTTCGAACCACTCGGCTAAGATGTCTAACCGCCGCTTTGAAAATATTTTAAATCGATTCGACTTTCAGACTCACTGCTCAGCTTAAATTTTCAAAAACCTACCTATAAAACTTTCCCAGAAATGTCTAACTAAAGCTCCCAAAAAACACCCTGTATGGTTTAAACAAAATCACTACACTCTACGCATAATATGTATATGTACCTATATAATCACTCATTCAAAAGTCAACGACACTCAAGTTCTACTTCATTCCTATCCTATTGAAATGTACCTATGATGTGATATGAATAACAATTCAGACCTTAAAAGAACCATTAGTCAAAGCAGCAAAGATGCAGAAGAACCATATTATAAAGTTACACCTCGGTTACACCTAAACTGATGTGTCCTTTTGACCACTTATGTTGGGTACACGGTATAAGATTAAAAGGTAGCGCGACGGAGCCACACGAGGCGGCGACGAAGTGTGGAAGAGTGAGATAGCAAGAAGGAGGCTTAACATTGTTAACAACTGAATGAATACGACGGTTACGATTCTAAAATAAAAATAGAAATCATCCATTTGTTGATAAATACATCATAAATATAATTTGTCACGATGTACCTACATAATTTAAAAATTGTATTACACAAAAAATACCTATAAAATTAAGATTTACTAAAAATTAGGTACTCGATTTGCGATTCCGTGCAGACATTTTTAGAGAATTTCGTTGTTCTTGTTTGTAATATTGATGAATCCTCATTATCAAATATAGATACATAATACAGAAGACAGAAGAAATTTAGAAATTATGTGTTCTTGACGACCTTCACACGGAAAAGTAACTTGTATAGGCAAACCATCTCTATTTTTTAACGTTGTAAGGGCAGCACGGCTGCGAAATTTTGCAAAGAAAAATTAGTAATTATTTAACATATTACATTTTAAATGAAACTTAATTTTTGATTGAAAAGTGTATCAAATTAAGATTTAATTTAAATTAAAGACTAAATTGTAGTTTTTATTTTTTAGTTTTATTTAGGACTGATAAAACTGAATAGTTCATTTTTCACTTCCTCCATTGTAAAATTTGGTTGAAAATGTCTCTGACATATAAAGTCTTTTGTCGTTAAATTTCTCTTTTGTAGGTAGGTAGGTACATATTTTGTTTGCAGGCACACTAAACATAGAGACTTTCTTAGTGTTTTTATCAGCATCGTAACCAGTTTTATAACCGGGTACAAAACATTTTGTGACAATTATGATTGCTGATTAATAATAAACGTAACCTTGATCGTAACTAACAAATTGACGCTGCAGTTTATACAATTTCAATGAAAGAAACGAGCCATTTTTTGTAGAAAATAAGCATTCAGCGATTGTTTTAGCCGCAAATATTCGCCTCCTATTAGCTATTTCACTCGCACACAGACTACCACAAAACAGAACCAGTTTCTGAAGCAGATATGAGCAGCCGTTGAATTACCTGCTTATCTTATACCGTGGTTGGGTAGAACAAGCAGAAAAGTTTCTACTGGAAAGGTGTTGGGAAGACTTTACCACAGCGACCAAATTTATACTATAACACATCGGTCAAATATTTACCGAAGCTTAGCCTCAGTCAAAATATATTTATACAATTAAGGCGACTGAAATTGAAAACCTGGGTTGGTATTAAGGAACGTAGATCTTCACGAGTATATCGTAATCGTTCATAATGGAGCACCGAAAAAAACAGAATCTATCAGTATCACCGACTTCTGCGATAGGTGTCCTCGTCCGTTGCAAATGATAAGCATGCGACAGCAAAACCTTCCAAAGGTGATTAATGTGGTAAGCGCACTTCAAAATAACTTGACTACCCCCAATAGCAGTGACAAAGAACGTAGTTCTTTGGTAGTGATATCATTATTTAGTGCATTGCATGGCATTGAAGTGTACTCGTATGTGTAGGTAGGTATAATATTATAAAAGTTCATATATTAACGTTTCAAATTATAGGTATTCAACACGGGTATCTATAAAACAATAAGGTCACAGCACCTACTTCATGAATGAATAGCGAATCTTTTATAAAGTTTCTTTAAATACTTACCTACCTTTAGGAGTCTGAGTCTGCACTTGTTTGGATTGTTCAGTGTACGAAATGCAAATGATTTAAATTGTGGTCAATTATAAATGGATATCATAATCTGATTGCATTCAATTGTGATATCTATAAAGTATAAACTACAAAAACAATTTCGATAACACCAGTCTTTGAGCTATTATTAAAAATTTACATTAGCTATTATAAATGTAGGAAGTGTAATCGTTACTTTGCAGTAGATTACTTCCAGAGCTTACATTTTACCCTTTTAATTTCCTAGCAGAATGTAAATAAAGTAAAACAAATTGGGCCATTAAGCACATTGTCTGAACGAACATGCTGTTTAGTAACTACCCCCTTTTTTACAAAAAAGAAGCTTCAACTCTAATCTGCAATCTCTATGCAACACATGTACTCACGCAAACGCCTTACACGCAACGCAGGTGTCTCATTGAACTTTTAAAATAAAATGTTAGTTTTATTCAGTGAACAACGTAATGTGTAGGTACAACTAAAAAGTAGCATACTTTTAGATTCGAGTATTCATTGGTGGAGTCGTTCCGATAACCTTCACCTACACTTTCAAAGTCTTATCAGCTATGTTTGACCGTAGGGGAAAATCTACCCAACCTTACTTAAAGGGATGGCAACTTTAATTTTGTCGTGAAGTGAAATTTAGGAAATGGAATCGAAGTAAAGGGCTTGGCTCTACGTAACTCGACGTTCTGATTTATGGAGGGTGCGTCAAGTGATACAACTCTGTGGTGAAGTTACATAATAACTATACCTACAGTTTATTGCCCTTTAAATTAAATTGCTCACATTTGGCCTATCATCCGAGCAGATTAAAATCGCTATAAACTAAGTTCTAACTCATATCCATCTAATAGGAAAAGAAATACATGTTTCAGTATTTGTGGTAGAAACAGAAACTCATAGTCATAACTAGAGGGCGGATTAATATGCACATAAAAAGTCACATATATGCGCATATATATGCACCAAATATGTTAAAGATATGCAGTCAGTTTGTTAAAATATGCAACATTATATGCAAAATATGCATACCAAGAAATAATAAACAACTTGTATTAAACAAAAACTGTTATTATGTGAAAAAGGTTCTTAATGAAATTAAAAAAATTAAATAATTAAAATAATAATAATGTATATGTGGTGTAATATTAACTACAAATATCTAATCTTACGATCAGTTGGAGAATTAAACATATTATTCTGATTATCGCTTTTCTGCCTACAATAATTTACAATAAGTTGTTTTTCCAAATTGTTTAAATTAAATCCTTGTCGCGTATCAGATAAAATATATCCCCGTTCGATCAAGTGGATGTAGGGATGCGACTGAGAAATCTCGGTAAGAAATGCAAGGCAGCTCCATCTAAATCTCGATATGATCGAATGCTACGGCGAAATTATAGCAGTGCCGTTTCTCTTACCTTCTACAGGAATTTTTAAAGGTTTTCTTTTTTAGATTTTAATCTTTTATTTAAAAAGTTTCATTTATTGTGCTCGTTTGAGGAGATGACAGAAATTTTTTTAAGTAAAATGTCAGATTTATTTAGAAATGCACAAATTATGCAATAATATACACATTTTACAAAAATATGAACATTGCTGCAAATATATGCAAAATATGCAAAATTAAGTTGGTGTCATATAACTCGCATTAATGTGATTCGCCTAGATACGGAAGGGTACTTTTACAGCATCAATATTCAACAATATGCATTTTGCATATAATCCGCCCTCTAGTCATAACATAACTTAACAATTTTGATAAATTATCCACTTAGTAAAGAATAATTTTATTAAACTTTCAAATAATAATGACGCAAGAACTTTAATTGAATACTGTGCATAGTTACACTGTGGTATTTAAAGGATTAAGCGTTGCGGAGAAATGAGACATTCCCAAAGGAAGTGTACTTACCAGTGTACGCCACACAAAAACGCCAAGGTAGAAAATGCGCAAATAGTTATCGATGCTCTGAATTGAATATTTTATAAATAACGTGCTACAATATTATTCCCGAATTTTCGTAGTTTTTTATTTACATATTTATACTCTTTTCGCTGTCTTATAGTCGTACTACTCATGATCAAGTGAAGATAATGCTGCTTTTTTTAGTGTGAACTCAACGCTCACAAATGTTTACGGGCTCATTTAATGAACCATGGAAATGGTTCAAAATTTTTTAACATATAAAATCCTTAAACACTAAATAATCCTGAAAATTTCAAATCAATTCCATAAGACGTTCACAAGTTATTAATTACATTTTAAATACGAGCGCTTCTCGATACAGACGCTGAGAGTTGTGACGTCACTGAATATGAAATCGTAAACTACCCCCTTTGACACTTACCTACTGATAATTACGTGGTGTAAACGTGTATTGCATTGCAAGTCTTGTCAAATAAGGTTTTCAGTTTTTCTGCTGTATTGTTGCCATGGTTGCCGACAGCAATCCCTGTGCATGCAGGCTGTATCCATTGCTATTTGCCAATGTACACCCCTGTACGTAGGATAGATCTTGCCTAATGTCTATCATACCTTTCATCAACTTTTTCTCGTTTGAGGTTTGGTCAATTAATTATCAAGCTTCTTTTGTTTTCCCCCAAATTTAAAACTACTTCACTTCTTTCTGCAGGGGCGCAAGTGCAATGAAGTCTCATGTGTACGATACTCCTATTAAAGGTGAAACAGAGCTGCCGGCCGGGTTATAGCATTGTATAGATACTTATGCAGGGTGTTTCAGGAGGAATAGTAAATATTTAAGGAGGTGGTAGTATAGACGAATTGCGATACAAAATTCCATATAACATGCGTGTACAATTTTTATTGAGTACAGAGACATATCTGTTAGTGTGTAACCCAAACCAACAAGAGGCAAATGGGACGTTTAAGGTTTATTTTCAAACATTCCAACCACTACCTACATGACGACACCGATGGACCCATGGAGAACATAAGGTCACAGTCACCGGGTGAAACGAAACGTTTACTCAAGTAAGAGGTCAAAGGACCACAGGAGCAGATAAAGTCACAGCACCGCCCCACCTTACAGACCGAGAGATAGATGAAGGTATGTGGTGCCACGACACAGTCATATAATATTTTCATTGGGAAGCTGTAGAATGCGACGAATTGGGAATCCATTTGTTCGTCATATGCTAGGACATCTTGCACGCAGTGATCTGGTCAAAGGTTCGTACGTTAAAATCAGATTTGTCGGGGGTGTATTGACAGGACTCTTTGTGGAAATATTCATGCCTTCATGCATTTTCTGCACGATAACGCCCGCGTCCATACTTTTCAGATTACAAAAGCGGCTATCCAAGAGCTCGGTTGGAAAATTAATAATAATAATATCCGTGGAATAATTGCGAAGGTGCTTGAAAACTCTTTTCGGTTCCAAAACACGGAATTTTTTCATTGCCAAGAAGTAAAAAGACCGCGGGCGAGCTGCGGGTAGTAGCTTGTATAAAATAAATTATAGTGACTTTATTTAATATAAGCGCTACGAACCTGACAATGATGGAAAAAGTTATATATTTAGTTTTGGATTGTGTAATTCAAATTATCACTTGACATAGGCAAGATATATATCTGAAATGAAGTAATTAGATGCAACCGTCCTTCACTAATTTATACAAGTGAGAACCTCTGTGCCATTGTTCAAAATAATACAACCAATACTTTCTGATGGTATTACAGGATCACAATTCAATAAAACGTCCTCGTGCGTTATGGTAGGTAATCAGTTGTGTCGTTGTGTGGGTTTAATGAAAGATATATTAATAACTTAATTATTCCGTGAATATTTTAAACCTATTATCCTTTTATTGCTTTTGTTTTTAAATTTCCTGTGCATAATCATCATGTCAGCTAAAAATTGATTGTAGTCGTTACTTTAAAATTAAACAGCCAAGGTAAAATACTTGCGAGTTCAAAATATTTCGACTATTAGCCGAAATATTCTCTACAATAATAGTATAGATATACACACAAAGAATGGTTGCATATTCCGAAATGGTAACTTTAAACTATAGATAACCGATAACTTTTACCAAAAGTGCACTATGTCAGGATGTGTTAGAGAAACACGTCCTTGTAAAGTCGTAGATGAATATTATTAAAATTTGTAGTTATTAGATGATTGTTATATAATACTAAGTATACCTAATTGATATAATAATTTAAGAAATAAATTAATTAGAAGCATATTCAGAAGGTTTTATTTGGTTGCTATGTTATCATGAGACCATGAGATGATTTATTACTAAATTAAGTTTTCGAATTCTTACATAATAGTATCAACAAAATTGTATGTCTATCACTCTTGTTTAGCGAGGCAAATGGTGACCAAAAACAAAAAGAAGAAATCCATAAACTAATGAAAGTAATTCGTGCTATTAATATATTTATGTTTTTTATTAAAAAAATACTAAAACTTTAAACTTCAATAAAAAACCTATTTTATTTCTCTTTTTCACTTCTAGCAACACATTCTTTTTTCTTTTATTTCAAACTTTATCTTTACCTTCTTATTAGTTATCAATCACACCGCTGTTCGGCCACAGGTATATCTGTTTTAATATTGGAAAAAAAGAAACTGCTACGTTGCTACCGTTCTGTATTGTGTATAGGTAATCCGCTATAGCGAAAACAAAAGGCAAACTCGTGAATTGTCCTGCCAAGGGCAAGAAACGCGACGTAATTGGAGGTCATGGAAGTAAGCATTCGCATGGCCATCAGAAGTGCCTTTGGGGCCTCTCCCGATTACGGGTACAAACTGGAAATTAAGGAAGCACAAACACCGGAGACTGTGGTACATACTGAACCGCACGCACCACATACATTGAGATCAATAGGAACACTTCGTAAATAGATTGAACAGATTCCAGACTCAAAGTCTCAAAATAGAGCGGAGTAAGAAACCGGTTCCTTGAAAAGAACTGATCTGATAGATGGTACGTATTATACAAAGGTAATGAAGGAAATCCTGGAGCATTTGCTACAGTCCCAATTCACGGGATCAAAGGACTCTCACTAAAGCGAACCAACAACTCTGTAATCCCTTTTAAGGGAAGCAGATGTTAGCCCATTTACAATTAGGTAAGCAGTGACGAATTCACAACAATGGAAGGCTGGTATGAAAGGTTAAAAACATATGATTGAATAGAGATTACCAGACCTTTAAATAATGTATGGCAAATTTTTTTTTAAAAAGGGGCGTGATTGTCAGTTTTATATGTTTAACGTACTTTTTTGGTATAGTAATTCAACTGACCTACCCTACCCTGCCCCCCCTAAATGACGCCCCTAAGGGAGAGGGTGAATCTATTTTATGTTACGACATTAGCGCCAAAAGTGTCACCCTCAAGCTAAAAGATACCGTGTTTCGGTATTTCTTTTAACACGGCGCATTTCTGAAATGTTAAGGGTGGGTTCTCTTCTTTTCAAATCAACACGCGTATACTCGTATACTAGATACTAATGTGACTTATTTAATGAACTTTAAAATAGTAGATGGTTTTTTGATAATCTGAATAATAATAACATCATTGTAAAACTTTGTTTCGTAATAATCCATAATCAATGAAGGATCAATAAATTACATTTCCTTTTACGCTGATTGTCCTGTTCCTCTCCAAACATTCCAAACTTGATACGTAATTAAGCTATTAATTAGTCATGCAGTCGATGTAAAGAAATAAAATGTTTTAACGTGCCAATTATTACAATTAACTACACACAGAACAATGCATCTTAATCAGCCTGCTATAACTAATTCTTTGTAAAATTCCACTATAAATTATTATCAATGGTGCGCAGTGTATTCAATTCAGTGGTACATTATATCACAAATCACAGTATAGATAACTGTGTAAATACTTAGATTTATGCATTTGGACGCGATTTGATTTTTGTTAAACTTACTATTTCCTTTAATGAGTCATAAGATATAGTTAAAACTGCGATTATAATACCTATTATGTGGTAGTTATAGTTACAGAATGATTTATTATTCCTGCTTTTTTCATTTAAATGTAGATATCTTAAGTATTAGAGGGCATTTTATTCCTGCAAAGTTTATGTACAGTAGGTACGTAATTAAACATATTATTTCATCATCTGTACCTATTATAGTACATCAATATTAGCATAATAGATTAATTGCAGATTTTCTCTTACTGCGTTGGTGACAAGAGACCGATCATTGTTGTGGAGAAAAATTCTTGGGCGTTTTCGTGTTATTGTTATATGAACCTTGTTCGGAGTTTCATTGTTGCATTAATATTCGCTTTCCATCAGCATGTCAACAAGTGTCTTTCATGGTCAACAAAAAACCGTCAACATGATCTTGCCTATGCCGAAAATTATGTTTTAAGTTTCTTTGGTGATGATGGATTTGAATGTTTCCATTGCATTGCTGCAAAATAATGACACCAAGTTTCATTACCAGTGATTATTGACAAGAGATAATCATTACCATAACCTCATCTCATCCTACAAATAATTAACTTACTGACAAGATATAAAATTAATGGTCTACAATATATCTTGACAGTATTTGACAGCTAATTAGCTCTTTTAAAGATTTGAAAATGGCGAAACGTATCTGAGCCGAAATACATTGTTGTGTTTTTTTTTTGGTGACTGTAAAAATCTTTTTATGAATAATAGTATATTATACACCAAGGTGGTGAAGACTGTTATTATTGACCGAGTACCAAGATTATTTCGCGAGGGGCTTTGCCCCGAGCGGAATAAGGTGCGAGGTCTACAAATGGCTTCACCACCGTGGTGTATATACAATTTTTTCCACTACTAGTCAAATTTTAGACACAAATTAAAAATAAAAAAATTTCTTGTAAAAATCAAGTAGGTATTAGCACAGGAATGCAAATTCCCATTATTAACCTAGGTTAATAATATTATAAATTATTGACCACTAGCTAGAGAAATTAAACTTCTCAGTTGTCTAGGATACGCAATAATTGTCAACTTCACAGCTAGTAGTGGAAAAAAAATATTGAATACCTAATGGCGTTATTTGGCCGATTACTTTGTTCGAAAAGCTTGCCTAAAGAAAAACGAAAGTTACTGTTTACTTCATGTTGTGTAATTTAAGCAAGGTTTGGGTACCTATTTAAAGTTTGGTTTAAATTGCTGTGGACTGTTAAAAAGAAAATTCATGTAAAATAGCACTGCTTGCCTAGATATCGGACACTAGTAAAGATAATACTATAATTTGTATGTTTGAACGTGGAGACAAGAAAGAAGTGTGTGGAGACGGAAGAGAACTGGTTCGTTTGATTTTTGAGTTGAATCGAATTAAAAAGGAAAATAACGTCGTGTGTGTATCGTAGAAAAAAGATTTAGTTTTAAAATTGTGTTTTTGCATAAAAAATGAAGAAAAAATCATTTTGAAAATAAAAGTGTTGTTGGAGGAAATTACCTATAAAGTCATGCAAAGTTGCTGGAGGAAATTACCTACAAAAGAAATCTCATGCAAAGTTGTAGGAGGAAATTACCTATAAAAAATCTCATAAAGTTGTTGGAGGAAATTAATACAATTGACGAACTCATGGCTTGAGTTGACTGAAATTATTTTTTTGTATGTGGGAGAGTATACAAAAATTTCCTCTTGCATTTATTTAACGGGGGTGTTGAGAAAGTAAGAAAAAAGGGTTTTTTTATTAGTTGAAAAATTGGAAACTGTTTTTGTCTGTTTTTTTATTCCAGGTTAAGTTTGTTAATTAATTAGAAGAATTTAAAATCATACGTAATGAAACACAACAATATATACAGTGTGTTCATAAATATACCGACAAATTTTTAGAGGTGGTACTGTGGTAGGGGACATCAAAACAAACATTTCTTGTTTTACACACATAGGTATGTTCGAAAACAGTTCGTTTTCGTGGTACAGGCACAGAAGTCTGTGGTACAGGTTGTTAAAGTTTGTAAAAAATTGTTTTTTATTATATCTACAAAAGGCTTCCGCCGATTTTTATGAAATTTTTAAAGGTCGATCGTAACTCTATGAGGCATCTTTTGGATTTATTACAATTTGGTACACTACACAGTAATTTCAGGGGGCGTGCTCACGGAGCAACTTGTTAGTTTATTTTTGCATAAAAAATGATAGGTAACCTCAGTGTTTCTTGCAGTTTTGTAATTTGCAATTACAACAATCGATGCACATGTCTTTGCGGTAAATTAACGGTAATAGTGATTCCTTGAGTTTAAAACTTAATCCTGTTGGATCACGAGGTAAAATTGAAGAACGGAAGACAGCTAATTATTGTAATTTCTTTGGCATTTAATTAAACGCCAACGTAAAGTTTATTTCATAGTCATAATGTAGTGTAGGTATTAAGGTATAACGTTTCGTTCATCACGTGAACTTAATCATATACAGGTATTTTTAAATCAAGATTTAATTCTAAAAACAGTGTGGTTTAACAAAAGTTGGAGGGAATAGCCACCTCCAACGTTTAATTAAATGCCAAAGAAGTTACAATAGGTAATTAGCTGTCTTCCGTTCTTCAATTTTACCTCGTGATCTAACCTACAACAGCTAAAAAGAATATATCTTTATTAATCCTGTTGAGTAGTTTAATAATATTTAATTTATTTTATTAATTAATTTATTTTATTTTATTTTTTAATTAATAAATTAATTAATTAAAATTTAATAATAACACTTGTAACTATATTTTAAGAAAAATTGACATATTACATAAGTATTTATTGTATGGTTCAAATTTTTGTTTTCGAAATCGAAACAATAAGACACCTACGCAAAACACTCAAGTGGGAACACAGCTGTGTTTTTAGTTGCTTTCTCTAAAAAAAAGTTACAAAATTGCAAGAAAGACTAAGGTTATTATTTTTTTTGCAAAAAAAACTAACAAGTTGCCCCTTGAGCACATTCCTCGAATTACAGTTAATTAGGTAGTATAATAATTATGTTTAATTAATATGATCTTATAATTGATAAAGTAAAACTCTGCATTTCGCACCTTTGATGGTGGTGGGGAAAACTCAAGGAGGATGAGTAGGGAAAATTAAGGGGAGACATAGTAATATAGTAGGTATAGCATGTCCATATCGTGCAGGATCCGGTTTTTAATGAGAATTAACAGCGGGAAAAGGATTGTAGTGGACAGGGAGTAGTAGAAACAATTTATGAAAGATGTAGTTCTTTCGAGTATGACAAAGCAAAGTGCGATATATAATTGTAAAAATTAATAGAAGATATTAGACTTTTTCTATAACTCCAAGATCGTCCCTTTCAATAACTTTCGAATGACGCTCATTTTACAGAAACCTAAATCTGAAACATTGCATAATAAAATGTAACCATCTTTTTAATTGTCGGTAGGGATTCAGAATGTGATTTAAGGATACACAGTTGCAGGGGCGTAGCTATAGATAATTTTCGGGGGGGGGGGGGGGGGGTCTGCATGAGAGTTCGTCAGGTCGAGTCAACTTTAGTTTTTAGTGCAGAACGTAACTTATTTCGGGTTCAAAGCCCCTAAACCCCCCCCCCCTTATATACGCCACTGCACAGTTGCCATTGATACCTAGTTATTTACTTTTTAATACGCTTTTTACTTGACATCATAGCTTGACATCTAATTACTTGCATTGACGTCTCCTTGAGTTTCAACTATCTAAGATGCCATTATCGGCAGAAGCAAAAGCCGCTTTAAAACTTGCAAAAAAGGAGCAAAAATTACGCGAACAAGAATTACAGCGAAGAAAACTTAAACACGATGAAATCTCTAGAGAAGTCAAGTATAGTCAACTCACTTTGAAATCAAATGAAAAGAAATGGAGGCGAATATTAATCGAAATATCTTTACCTCGAATGAGGTCGGAATTAGAGTACGCTTGGCACAACTTCGAACGTATAATCGATGTTAAAGATTTCACCATTTCTTATTTATTAGATGAACTAGATCAGGCAGAAGAGCAATACGTAATGAACTTAAAATGTCACTCTGAACATGTAGATAGTCTTATAAATAGATTCAATGACCACTTACAAGAACTTAAATTGGGAAATGAGGTTCGCTTAGATGAGCTTCAAGAACAAGCGAACAAAGAGGTGGAAGCAATACACAAAAATGCGACCCAATCTGATGAATATTCAAAACTATGCTGTTTGGATTAGAAGTAGCAAAAAAGGAACAAGAACTACTTGTTAGAGGCGAATATTTATCAAAATTAGACGAAGAGTCGTCCAAGTACAAAAATATAATCCGAACATTGCGCGTAGGTTTGGAGAAAAATTATGCCGATCTTTGGGGAGCGATAAAAACCTTCTTACACAATTATCAAGAGACTACAAATGACAGACGTAAAAGTTACAATATACTTGCATCACAAGACGAACTGCTACAAAACGTTTGTTCCAAGCAGAGTATCAAAATCTTACGTATGCAAGATTTACAAAAAACTCTTAAACGACAATATTTGCAATTGCAAAAATCTCAAAAACAGAAGATCTCTGATTTGTTAAATGAACAAAAATACTTTGCGGATACCTTTACTACATTAAAGTTACGCATGGCTAATGATGTCAAAATTGATACCACAAACTTAAATTTGCTAATCGATGGAAGTAACGCCACAAGGACACATTTAAATGGAATTCTAGCAAAAGGCAGAAAAGTGTTGCAATTAGCAGGTATTTGTCGAAAATACGAAACTTTGAAAGAAAAATTTTACCATTTCCTACATATGACACTGATAATGGACGAACAGAAAATATTGAAATTGATGATTATCGTTCACTCGCTAGTTTAGATTTGTTCTGGAAACGAGTTGCACAAGCCGACGGTATTAGGCATGCCATCAATGAAGAGAGGGAATATTTAAAAAGAGAAAATAAAAAGTTGCAATCTAAAATACATTATTACTGCATGTGTGTTGACTGCCCAGGTTTAGCAGCTGAAGATCTGCAAAGGCAAACATCTGGAAAACCGCACATTACTGAAGGGCATTTCATGAGGAGTCAATACGATAAATTTAAGTAGGCCTTAATATTTTTACAATCCATTTAAAGAAATGTTTCTTAGTTGTATTCATTTCAATATGTAATGTAGAAACATGAAAGGTTGTTAGCAAACAGTTTTGTGTCTATGCCATTGCGCATTTAATAATTACAAAATTAAGCCCAGAGGCTACATTAGAGTTCAAGAACCTTGGTAGCAGCAGAGACTAATAAATTACTTCAGCAGAATACAAGAGCGGATCCAGAAATTGTCTATGGGGGGGGGGGGGGGGCAACAAGACTTGAACCCCTGATGTACCGACGGTTTCTTTTAATTCAATATCGTTTGGTTTCATAGGTACATATAGCATAGGTACGGTTTTGAAAAATAGAGAAAAATTATGTATATTGAGTATATTCAGTACCAACGATGCCAACTAATAGGTCGGTACCGAATTGTACTTAATCATCACTCGGTACCGACCTGGAAAAAGAAGAGGGTTAAAAGAATCAGATTTTCAGAAATATTTATAAATAGAGTATTTAAAGAATTATGTAACAACGTTGATTTTTTGACATCGTGAATCTATCTAATATCTTTCAGGTATCAGTGGAATATCTTGATGCAAAAATGTATTAACGCGAATCCCACGAGACGATCTTGGGTCATGTGACTTCTGAGCCACGATTTCAGCCGACGCAAGGCTGAAAAACTTCTTTCTGCAGAAGCCATTCTAATTGGCAAACTCAAGAAAATGGTTAACAGTAACATTCTAAACATTTCCGCAACAGATAGATATGTTTCAATTCAGTGGCGTAACTACCGAGGGGGCAGAGGAGGCAATCGCCCCCGGGCCCGGTTTGCCTAAGGGCCCGACGATTGCAAAATTCCGACGTACGAGACCTGAACTGTTGCTGTATTTTCCATATGTGCAAAATACCATACTTTAGCATTAAAACTACTGCATTTCGTATTTGTATACGGTAGGTACATATCAACATAGTTGGGAAGGTTAACGAAAAAAATATTAAAAGTAAATGTATATTCTTTTTTCAGAATAGGGATAAAAAATGAGTAATGCAACAGTGTCAATAACCGAGTAATCTGACATCTGACCCTTACTGTTGTAGTTATTAGGAAAGTTTCTCTCTTTTATACCTGACATAACAATAACGGAAAAATAAAGTAAAATTTGTTTTATTTTTAGTACCTACTTAATCTCTTTCTTTGTATTTGTACTGCCTGCCAAGTACAAGTAGACCAACAATAAATATTACCAGTTACAAGTAATACCTTTTACCTGTTGGGCAATAAATATAATTATTATTATTATTAAAAAAAACAAAAACAAGACTGACGTTACTTATTATTTTACAACCACAGCACTATTTTGCGATTTCGTGTTTTTTTTTTCTAAGAAGAAATAATTAACCCGTAACTAATGCCATTATCCAACTTACGGGACAAGTATTATAGGTATGAAATAAAATCGTAAATTTCTTTGAAGACTTAAAAATGAACGTTAAAATTTTTAACGCGCTGGTTATTTATTATCATGCTACCCTTTATTCTACTATTTAATTGCCAAAAAGGGGCCTTTAAAAAAATCCTGCCTCCGGGCCCAATTTTGAAGTTACGCCACTGTTTCAATTCGTGATCACAATAGGCCTTCCACAACACATAAATTTTTTTTCCTAAAGTTGAATGAAATGTGGAAACAAATGGAAACAAATGATCCAAGGGGGCCATGCCCCCCCGCCGGCAGAATATGAATTGTAAGCTTTACTAGACTTGTGAATCTGAATAATGATAAGTTGTCCTTCGCTAGTAAATACAGGGAATACAGCACTTACAGCCATGGGTGGAGCAGATGAAATCGTGGGTTCGGTAATAGAACTCCAAATCACAATTTTGCCAATTGTTCTGGGTATGACTACATTTTTTTATGGGATTTAAGTCCACCTGATAAGATGTCCCTAAATGCAAAATGTTCTTCACTCGATAATAGGGTATCATGAATGTGTTAATGTATGTTATACCGTTGAGTGAAAGATATATGAAGAGGCGACACTATCATATAAAATTGCGTACCCTAATGCTTTCTCACTCTTTTCTCACTTTTTTTATTTTTCCTTTCCCCACCGTCCACAAACTCGTATCGGTATAATGCTGCCCCCGGTATGAATTTTTTAAGCATATAATAAGCCGGTCAAGGTTGATGTAGGTAAGGTACATCGTATTGTTGTGATAGGTAAGTTACATACGCCAACGCACACTTATGAATTAAAACGCATTGCATAGCGAAAGTTCAAATGAATAAACTAAATTTGTCGAATTAACAATTAATGAAACGTAGGTAATAAAGTTTACACTTTACACAATGACTTATTTGAAACATGAAGGAAATTTCTACAAATGGAGACGTATACTGTTGATTCTCACAAATTTGTGGAATAAGTAAGTTAAAGGATAAACTATTTCTGCCAAAAGCGACGACTGCGGATGATCTAATGCAAAATTGCCCAAATTATTAACACGATAATATGAACAACATGTTAAACTAAACAAGCTAAAAGAAATAATCGATACACAAAATTCTTAACTCGGATATATCCATTAAAACTACGTTCGAATTTCCACAATTTTTTGCCATTCGGCAGCCCTTTGAACATCTTTCACAGGAAATTTAAAAAGTGACGTCCTTATTTGACCTGTTATTAAAACAACCAACATAAAGATAATGATGAGATTTGGTATTCATTACCAAACAAATAAATGAAAACAATAACAAAACCGACATCTGAAAAGAAGTAGCTGATTGTAAAACGCGGTAGAATTTCTAGTTATCTCCCTTGGGCTCTGAAGTGAAGACGAACTGTGTTTCAAAGGTGCAGATATGGGGTGGTGTTGAAGGTGAAGTAAAGGGGGTTATTACTCACATAGGACCATAATAATAAACAATAAAACTCAAACTATGAAAACGTATGAAGGTCATTTATAACTTTTAGGGTATCAAGAAATTAATATTTTAAATGTACATACAGCGTGTCTCACGGTGACCACCCATTAGAATATTTCAGAAACTATTACGATTTGAATTTTGAAAATTTGGGTGATGGGGTTTTCGGGCGTGGCCTCCTCAAATAAAATAATGGCGTCTACGTAACACTTCCGGTTTTTCCGGAAATGACACGAACTTTGTTATTTTAAATGTAACACCCTATATATTATTCCGATTTTGGATTCTACGTAAAATTTTAGGTGGACTTTCATCAAATTTACTTATTCCTAAAATTAACCGTTTCTATGGAACGCCGTTTTACTTTTTATTGTCAGTTTTTATACTCAATGTATAAAATAACTTCTTTG